>CAUYSK010029334.1:0-19295 GCA_963575035.1 Avahi laniger | reverse complement strand
TGGGACTACAGGCATGCGCCACCATGCCCGGCTAATTTTTTCTATATATTTTTAGCTGTCCAATTAATTTCTTTGTATTTTTGGTAGAGATGGGGTCTCACTCTTGCTCAGGCTGGTCTTGAACTCCTGAGCTCAAACGATCTGCCCGCCTAGGCCTTCCAGAGTGCTAGGATTACAGGCATGAGCCACCGTGCCCAGCCTACTAATACATTTATCTTAGAGAGGATCAACTGTCCAGTCATCTACTTACTGTATATATAAATACCATATCTAAACATATACAGCATAGAAGAACATAATGTGTTCAAAAATTTCTGATAGTTCAGGTTGATCAATTGAAATAATTGAGGTATCGCAGATTTTATCTATTAAAGATGGCAGAATTTTCATACTTTGTATAATGCTACTTAGCAATAATATAATACTTTCCTTACTTAAAAGCAGAAGTGAATACAAATAGCTATATTTGTTTGGTGTCTTGAAACATTTGTAAATTTCATTAGCATTCTTTTTTTCCCCTGCTATGCAACACAAAATATTGTGGGATTTTAGGGAAAATAAGTACAAAGATGTGTTACAGCATTCAGGCCTCAAGAGAAGGCTCAGAATATAATTTAAGGGTCTAAAAGAAGATGAATGTTACAAGGCATTTTAAAGGGAAGAAATTTTCCTACTTTATGATATTCGAAGGCTCTAAGAGACTAAAAACTTATAAAAGAAACACCAATAAATAAACGCGAAGGTATTTAAACATTTGTATTACATAAAAAGATAATGAACATTTAAAAGGGCCTCTTACTTACCTCTTCTACATTGGAAGCAGTCTTGGCAGAAGTTTCCATGAAGATAAGTCCATGTTCTCGGGCAAAAGCTTCACCTTCTTCTTTTTTAACTTCTCTTCTAGATTCTAAATCACTAAACACGGGAAAGAAAGGGTCATGTTATTAACCAAAATGGTATAAATACAGGCATCTGTGGAAAGTGCACCATGGGATTCAAAGTTGTACTGACCATTCTTTCAACTAATTTTTAACATACAGTAAGTACCTGCATTATCCTGGGTATTACGAAGGTAAAAGTATTTAGAATACACTGTCTAGTTTCAAAGAACTAGTAATCCAACAGAAGAAAAATTCTGAGTTAGAGTCCCAGAATGCTAGAACTAGCAACAACCTAAAGGGAACCTCTAGTCCAATACCCTATCTTTGAGTAAAGTGGCTTCCCAGAGAAGTAAACCATTTTACTGAAAATAACAATTTTAAAGAGCAGGACTATACCAGTCTCCCTTATCTGTTGGCCAGACTGATTGAGTTTCTATGAATGTGATTAAAATATAACACTCAGAAACTATAGGAAATTGTTTAGTAAAATCCAAAGTGCTAAAGAAACATTAGATCATTAATCCCAGTTGGTTTAATTCCCAGTTTCTTCTTAAAGAAAAACTGTTATAAAAAAGAGGCAGAATAGAGAGAGAGAGAGAAAGAGAAAGAAAAGAAAGAAAGAGAGACTAAACCACTGATCAGCATGAGAGTTTTGACCTGCTCTGTTTCCAATCTGGGCCGGTTCACCCCTCCTTAGAAAACCAGAAATTTTGGATGAAAGCAGGGATATTCATTTTTATCACGTCAGAATTATATTCATGACGTGGGGGGAAAAGCAGTAGTCTCTTTCAAGTGTGTTTTATTGTAAAAGTTTAAAAACTTTACAATTATACAATATTTATTACAGTTTTCTTTATACTTATTACTATCATATAATACATTATTACTATCACATAATACATTATTACTATCATATAATACATAGAAAAGGATGTATAATCATATATTAATAATATCCATGTATTTCCAGCTAGCCTTGACATATTAACAGACTGCAAGTTTCTTTTCCTTTAAGAAATAAAATTGATAATAGCTAAATTGCCTCCTGTACATGTGTCCCTGATCCCATTCTCCTCCTTCTTACCCCAAAGGTAACACTACTTCAACTTGGTGTTTTCATACTCATGGCTATTTTTATATTTATACTCCATGTTTATAACCATAAATGGCATTTCTTTTGCATGTTTAAAAAAATTCAGATGTAGCTACTATTCTACAACTCATTAATTTTGGTCAACATTATGTTTTTCAAATTTATTCACACAACACACGTTGATCTTAACTTTCTACTGCTGTATTATATTCTACTAAATGAATGCAATACAACTTATTTTTAATTCTCCATTAGACAAAGTCACTTATAATTTCTTATTATTACAAACAATGTTACAATAAAGATTTTACATATTTTTCTGTGTATATGTGTCAAAACTTTTCCAGGAGATTATTTTTCAAACTGTCATGATGCAGTGAACAGTAAAATCACTTTAGCAGGTCATAACCAGAATTTAAAAAAAGAAACAGAATAGAAAATATAAGAGTGTATCATCCACTGTTTCACAAATATTTTTGTTTTACATATACGGGTATAATTTGTGAAAGTTTTGTTATATATGTAGGTGTACACACAATTTATATACTGGGTCATGATGTAAAATTTATTTCTTACTATAGGTCAAATTAAAAAACTTTAAAGACACTGTATTTGAATATGTACTTAGTAAAAAGTTGCTTTTAAAAAAGCCTCAGCAAAGAAAGAACATAATGTGACATTTAAAAGAAATAACTATAGTGGATGTATGGGAAACACACTTCAATGGAAGTAAGAGAGGCAGTGAAGACATTAATGATCAATATAAGAGATGAGGCCATGGATGATGGTAGGTTGGAATAATAATGCATGTAGCAGTGAGAGTGAGAAAATAATCTTACAAAGTTCAGCAAAATTTGTGCTGTCCAATTTTATTGTGTGGTAAGTTAGTGAGGAATCAGGGCAAAGCCAGGAGTTTTCAGTTAACTTAGCAGACAACGGTAATTCCTTAAGCGTTTTTTGTTATTGGCGGTGGTGGTTTATTTCTTCCTCTTCTTTTTCCTCCTCCTCCTCCCCTGGCTCCCTCTTCTCCTCCTCTTCCTTTTGTCTTCCTCCTGCTTCCCTCTTCCTCTCTCCATGTCTGCCTTTCTCCTTCCCCTCTCCCTCTCCTTTTCTGTTTCTCCTTCCAATCCTGACTACATGATATGCTCTAAGAGCATTAATGGTACGATTTAGGATAAGAAGAGACTACAAACAGATATGTCCATCAATATAATATTTTCTATCTACTTTACTTGTTCTATATTAGGCCAACTCTTAGAATTTAAAGAGCTTTCCTAATATTGAGTTTAAAACTTCCTATTATAATATCCAATGGTCATTAATTCTGGTTCTGCCATCTGTGACATTAGTTCAAGACTAGCCTCTTGAAACATATTTGCTATTACCTCTACGACTACCAGTCCAAAATTACTATCATATCTGATACATAAATTATGTTTGTTTGTTTATTTATTCTACTCTTTGAACATGGTCAAGAACATAAATTATGTTCAAAGAATATTCTTGATTTTTTATATTTATTAAATTACACAGTTTTTATATTCACCACAATTCTGGGTATATTTCTGTAGTTTGGAGATTTCTTCCTTAAAATGCGTTTCCTATTCTTGAGCTTAAAACTTCAAAGATAAATAATAGTAGAATTTTTACATATTCAATCTATAATTTGGACATTTTTTAAAAAATGTAATTAAAAATAAAAGTTGGGTATGTATCTCATAGTTTTTTTTCATCAGTTGCTATCAATTTAAACACAAAGTTTTTTAATAAATAGAAATGTGTAAAACTATGTCTTTTTCATGCAAAAAATAAAATACAATAATGAAAACACCTCAGTTTTCCGGGCATAAAATCATATTGTTGTCTTTCGACTTTTTATTTCCTATGAATCCCATTTAAGTTGCTTGCATTACTTACATACCTTTTTCTCCTAAACCATTTTTTAAATTTATGTCCCCTCTTTGTTTAGGGTTTGTATTATAATCCTTTTACTATTATAAACTTTCATCTTTTTAAACTGTTTTCTATTTCCTATGTGACCAATTTAAAATGCCATACTAAGAAAAATTGTGTCATCTGTCACTCTGACTAGGTCAACGCCCTTCCCAAATCCCTTCACTGGCTCCCTACTGCTTAATTTATCTAATTCAAAAATTGCTTATTCCCTATTTTGATGTCTACCCCAATTCACCTTATCCAATAATAATCACCTCAATTTATTTTTCACTGTTCTTTCTCATTCATTATACTCTTCATTATAAAGGCCATCCATCTATAATCATTAGAAACATCTCTAGTTTTTCCTTTTCACATTTGAATTATCAGCTCCTCATGGTAAGTGACCAATTTAAGCCACCAGTAAGTTGTCACTCATGTTTCAGACACAAGGGAAAAAACTGGTAAGGTAAAAGTATGAAAATTCTCCATATTGTCCAAATAATCTCTTATTATTTCATACACTGAATGATAGAATGGTAGAATAATTTCATAGGAGAAAGATTAAAGCTTTCCTCCAATAGCTTTAACCTCAAAAAGGTTTAGTGAGATGATTTAAATAAAGAAAGAATACCCAAGAAAGGCCTTGAGTAAATGTTGTGATAACAGATTCTTCTCCTTACAAATAAGTAACCAATAGTTGGCTTTTTAAAATGCATATGTCACAATTATTTTCTCTTAATAGCAAATCTCAATTTCTATAAAAATAAAATACTCTAAAATAAAATCTATATGGTATAATGTTATTTTGCTATATTGTAGCTTTTTAATAGCTTTATTGAGGTATAACTGACATAAAAGAAACAGTAATTAAATATAAAATTTGGTAAGTTTTTGTACATGTATACCTGAAAAGCTATTAGTCCTCTAAAAGTTTCCTCATACCCCATGGTACCTCATCCCTTCCTCCCCCTGCACCCTAGGCAGCTGATGATATTTCTGCCACTGTATGTTGGTCTGCCTTTTCTAGGATTTCATGTAAATGCAATCACACAGTATCTTTGGTCTGAGTTTTTTCACTTAGTATTTTTAGAATCATCCACTTTGTTTCACGTATCAATGATTAATTCCTCCTTATTGCTGAGTTGTATTCCATTGTAAAGTTATACCACAATTTCCTTATCTATTCACCCGTTAATTGACATTTGGGTTGTTTCCAGTTTGGGGGCTATTACAAATAAAGCTGCTATATTTGTGCATAATTCTTTCTGTACATGCATGAAAACATATTTATTTATAGTTAGGTAAATATTTAGGAATAAAATGACTGCCTGGTAGCAGGCTTAAGGGCACATGTGGCCTTCTTGGTCCTTAAGTGTGGCCTTTTGACTGAATCCAAATTTTACCGAACTAATCTTTTATTAAAAGAGGCGCAGCAACGAAAGATAAAAGCTTTTCTTGCCTCCTTTGGTGCTTAAAAAAGAACAATTTTGAAATCAGAAGGCTGCAGGTTCCCCACCCATGGTAGGGTATATGGTAGATGTAGGTTTAATTTCTAAAGAAACAACCAAATTGCTTTCCAAAGAAGTTGTGTCATTTTACATTCCCACCAGCAATACATCTTACGTAGTGAAGTACCAGCTCAAACCTTTTGATCATTTTACAAAACTGGGTTGTCTTCTTATTAATGAACTGTTAAGAATTCTTCATATATTCTAGATACAAATCCTTTGTGAGACATATGTTTTGCAAATATTTTGTCCCAGTCTGTAGCTTGCCTATAAATTTTATTTTTTAATTTTTATTTTTTTAGACCTAAGGTCTCACTCTGTCACCTAGGCTGAAGTGCAGTGGTGTGATCATAGGTCATTGCAGCTACAAATGCTTGGGCTCAAGTGATCCTCCTGTCTCAGCCTAAGTAGCTGACACTATAGGCACAAGCCGCCATGCCTAATTTTTTTATTTTTATTTTTTGCAGAGACAGGGATCTTGCTATGTTGCCCAAGCTGGTCTTGAACTACTTACCTCAAGTGATCCTCCTGCCTCTGCCACCCAAAGTGCTGGGATTACAGGCATAAAGCCACTGAGCCTGGCCTATTTTTTTAACTGTCCTTTTTTCCCCTTCAAATTTATTTATTTGACAGATAAAAATTATATGTATTTATCATGTACAACATGATGTCCTGAAGTATATATACATTGTGGAATGGTTAATCCAGCTAATTAACACATGTATATCTCACATAGTTATCATTTTGTGGTTAGAATATTTAACATCCACTCTCTTAGCATTTTTCAAGAATACAATGTATCATCATTAACTATAGTCACCATGTTGTACAAGTGTAGGTCTCTTTTGAAGAACAAAAGTTTTAAATTCTGTTAAGGTATAATTTATTGTTTTTTTTTTTTTTATATAATTCATGCTTTTTTCCCCTGTCCCATTTAAGAAATATTTGCCAAAACCAGGGACACTAAGATTTATGTTTTCTTTTGGAAATTCTTAACAGTTTTAGCTCTTACATTTAGGTCTATGATTCATTTCCAGCTAATTTTTGTATATGGTACAAAGTAAGGGTTGAGGTTCATATTTTTACACATGGCTAGTCAATTGTTTCAGCAGCATTTGATGAAAAGATTACCCTTTCCCTAACTGAATTAGCACCACTATCGAAAAATTAATTGACCATGTATGAATGGATCTACTTCTGAACTTACTCTGTTCCACTGATCTATATCTGTCTATGTCAATACCAGACTAAAGTGATTACATTAGCTTTATAATAATCTGGAAATCCGCATTAGTGAAATTAGTAAATTCTTTAATATTGTTCCTTTTTGTCAAAGTTGATTTGGCTATTCTATGGCCTTTGCATTTGCATATAAATTTTATTTTTTATTTTAGTTTTTTAAAAGTCACTCAAATTTAGCCAGGGGGGTTGTATACCAACTTTAGTGACACTAATGCTAATAAGTTCTGATAACCCACTACCACTGGACCAGCCTGCATATAAATTTTAACATCAGCTTGTCAATATCAACCCTCTCCCCAAAAGTCTGCATAATTTTTATTGGGATTATGATAAATATTTAGAACAATCTGGGACTAATTTAACATCTTAAGAATATTAATATTTAGTTTTACAATCCATGAACATGGTATATCTCTCCATTTACTTAGTTTATTCATAATATTCTCTTATTATCCTTTTGATATCTATAGAATTAACAATGATAGCACTCTTTCATTCTTTTTTTTTGGGTGGGGGACAGGGTCTTGCTCTGTCATCCTTGCTAGAGTACAGTGGCATCATCATAGCTCACTGCAACCTCAAACTCCTTGGCTCAAGCAATTCTCCTGCCTCAGCCTCTTGAGTAGCTGGGACTATAGGTGTATGCCACCATGCCCCACTAATTTTTCTTTTTTTTTTTTTTTTTTGTAGAGATGGGGTCTTGCTCTTGCTCAGGCTGGTCTCAAATTCCTGACCTAAAGCAGTCCTCCCACCTCCACCTCCCAAAGTGCTGGGATTACAGGTGTGAGCCACCATGCCCTGCCACCCTTTCATTCTTCATATTGGTAATGTGTGTCTTTTTTCCTGATCAGTATCTGTTTTGTTTTATTTTCTCAAGAATTAGCTTTTGGTTTCATTGGTTTTCTCTATATCATCTTTTTTTGCTCACCTTGGATTTAATGTGCTCTCATCTTGCTAGTTTAAGGTAAAAGATTAGGTTGTTGATTTCAAACTTTTTCATAATACAAATAAATGTTTAGTGTTATAATCTCCATCTAAATACTATTTTAACTGCATCCTACACATTTTCAAAGGTTGTAGAGATAGAGATTAATTTGTGGGAAATAGTAAAGTAAATAATTCTTGTCTGTGGAAATGCAAGACTATATCTTGTGAAATACAATTATAATCCTGTGAACACTATTCAGTTTTGCATTCATTTGTAAAAATTCATTTCACTATTCCTTATTTAACTATAAGTGTATTTTGGCCAAGCAACTATGTTTTTCCATGTACTATCATTTTAAATTTAGAGCACAAGGATGTTCAATGCAGATAATACTCTTTAAGTATGGTAAGATTGAAATAATAACATCAGGATGACACTAATATAAAGCTAAGGAAGTAAGCTTAAAAGTGCTAATGTGATATCTACTAAACAACATCAAGAGTGTTTTAGACTTTAGAAATACACCTGATTAATCTATATATTGTATTAATTCACAAAATGCATATTAAGTCATGAAAAAGGGAAATAATATTTTTCTGAGTTTTACTCAGATACTTATTTCTAGTGTTTAGTCTTTAAAACAATTTGGATAATACTTAACAGTCTTCCATTCCCCCAAACATGTCAGTGGGTTTTATTTTAAATTAGTAATCTGACGAAACTCCTTTGGATTATTATTTATTTTTATTTTATTTTTAAAAATTGAGATAGGGTCTCACTTTGTTGCCTAGGCATGAGGGCAGTGGCATGATCATATAGCTCACTGCAACCTCAAACTCCTGGGACTCAAGCAATCCTCCCGCCTAGTTGGGACTACAGGCGTGTGTCAGGAGGTCTGGCTAATTTTTCTAGTTTTTGTAGAGACAGAGTCTTGCTATGTTTCACAGGCTGGTCTTGAACTCATGACCTTTAGGCAATCCTTCTGCCTTGGCCTCCCAAAGTGCTAGGATTACAGGCATGAGCCATTGTACCCAGCCAGGATTATTTTGCAAAGCGTAACTTTTAACAAAAACTATTTCAAATAATAATAATAATGATGGTAATTTCTAACAAAGCTTGTTATCTGTACTTCAAAAAACAAAAGAAATACTTTAGAATTTTTAAAATTTTATAATTTAGGAGGCCGATAACTTGCATTTGGACAAATGTACAAAAAAAGTAGTCACATAAACAGTAATCTCCAGTCTTCCTCATTAATGCAATGTAAGCTCTAAATTAGTCTTACCTTTTATTTCCAATAAGCATAATGACCATGTTGGAATTGGAATGCTGGCGAGCATCTTCTAACCAGGTTGTCAAGTGGTTGAATGTATCTCTCCTAAACATAAAGTTCACTGATGACATTTCAGTTTATAAATTAAGTATAAGGACACAACAGAAAATTCCAAAGAATAAATAATATCACCAAATTGATCAATTTAGAGTATGTTTATTTAAATAAGAAAAAGAATTCAGTTGCGGATTTCTGTATTATATTTAAATTTGATTCAAGACATACAATTTTAAAGGCCAGGGCATAAAGGCAAAGCTATTCTTTTATTACTGGTAACCATAATTATTTAGAAAAATTCTCTGTACTGACTACTGAAGTAAAAAATTTTCAAGTTCTCACCTTGTAATATCATACACTAGTAAAGCTCCTGCTGCACCTCTGTAGTATGACCTTGTGATAGAACGAAAGGACTCTTGTCCTGCCTGTGAAGAAAGAAAAGGTTGAGAGTCTCCTTTAATACAATGTCCCCTACATTTTCATATTATTCTTTACAGAATATGGGCAGGTATGAAAGGAGTGCATAAAGGGAGAGAAGAAAACTTAACTTCACCAGTCTTAGGAAAAAGTCACACTATTGCTCAAGTCAACCAGACACACATGTAGCTGCTCCTGCACCAACCCTCACACCCCCACCACCCCCAGACCTCTAAACTCTTTTTGGCAATCCCTGACAACCCAATTTACTGAATGGCTTCACAATACATGAATCATTATTAGAGGACAGAATGGACTCCTAGCAACTAAGCTCTGAAGACAAATTTGAAAGGAAGCAAATAACCCAGAGCCTCACATTTGAATTCAATAACCCACTCCCTGGGGCAGCTGTTGACACTAGAATAAATAAAGCCCATTGTAAATAAATGATGAATGACATCTTTACGCCCACCATCTGCTGGTGTAAAGGTTGTTGGAAGGCCAAGGATGCAGATTTTATCAGTTATATCATAAACTGCAGCGAGCTTTCAACAGTCATCAGATGAAATTCTTTGAGCAATCATTTTATTATGAAAAACAGAAAATGGTTCTGAATTTAATTTATATAAGTTTTTTTCTCCATACTTAATCAATTTTCTCTGTATTTGATATATAATGCTTGTCAAAAGGCCACAGGATGTAAAATTCATCTTTATATCCACTGTGAAACAGACACATGAGATTATGCAAAATTACGTAATTTTTCTCTTTTACTCATGGTACTAACATTCTGTTTTTAAAGAATGGCTGGTGAGGAATATGACTCTTGTCTCTGCATTTAAAACTGAGACAGTCCTTACCAAAAGTTCTTTTTCATTTTTAATCATTTTTTTTCTATTTTGAGGAAAAAACATTTTAATTAAGTAAACATAAAGCCAGTTTTAACAATTTTTATATTGAAAATCTACTAACTTGAAAAATACTCAGTTTTCTATGTTGAGTTCTCATCTTCCAATGTAAATATCTGCCCTTCATACCTTCAGAATGCATACAGACAGCTCCTGTTCTACCCTGTTCTAACACTCAACACTCTGTAATGCTTTACTCTTGTAGACCCTTCCTCCGTACTCCCTCCCTTCCTCCCATTCTTCCCACTCCCAGTGCCTAGAGCTGGTTCTGGAACATAGCAGGCATTCCGAGAAAGCCTGTTGAATGAAAGAATACATCCTAATGTCCTAGTCATGTGCATAAAATGGTCAGTACTCCATCCCAACTAAATGAGTGGAGAGCTGTAAATCCTAACATGCTAAGATTCAATGAAACTAAATTCTATGTGGAAACTAACAATCTGACTCTCTCTTGGTAATCAATTTTGGCACAGAATAAAGTCTTATGCTAAATTAGAGACCGAGAAAAGCATCATACAAAAAGGCTGTAAAAATAGCTAAATCATTTCATAGTTTGAGGTTAAAAAACTAGATGATACTAGCTTAAAGCATGAAACTAACTGTTGTATCTTTAAAAAATAGTCCTTTCAAATCCAAGTTAAAAAATAACAGAGTTTTGGGAGTATCTTTTCAATTGCTTAGCATGGAAAAAATTCATTTCATTGGAAATCATATGTTCAAGAAAGGATTCTGTTGCCCCTTATTTGTTGCCCAACACATCAATTGCCCCTTACTTGTGGTTTTGCTTTATGCAGTTTCAGTTACCTGTGGCCAACCACAGTCTGAAAATGTTAAATGGAAAGTTCTAGAAAAAAAATTTCATCAGTTTTAAACTATATGTCTTTCTTGGTAGCATGATGAAATCTTGTGCGTCCTACTGGGGTGTGAATCATCCCTCTGTCCAGCATATATGCTGTATTGTATATGCTATGCTACCCTCACAGTTAATCACTTAGTACCAATTGAGTATCCCTTGTCCAAAATGCCTGGAACCAGAAGTATTTCAGATTCTTTTGGATTTTGGAATATTTGCATTACACTTACTGATTGGACACCCCTAATCTGAAAATCAGAAATCTAAAATGTACCAATGAGCATTTCCTTTGAGCGGCATGTTAGAGCTCAAAAAGTTTTGGATTTTCATATTAGGAACGCTCAAACTGTGGCTATCTCAGTTACCAAACAGAAAAAACACGGTACATATAGAGTTTGGTACTATCTGCAAATTCAGGCATCCACTGGGGGGTCTTAGAATGCATCCCCTACAGATAAGGAGAGACTATTATAATACAAAAAAGATAAATATTTTATTAGTTCAAAAGAAAAATCAGGTTTAGAGCTCTTGTATCTCCCATGGCTAATCACTGAGCAAAGGCAGTTTTGTTTTTTTTTTTTTTTTGAGACAGAGTCTCGCTCTGTCACCCTGGGTAGAGAGCAGTGGCGTCATCATAGCTCACAGCAACCTCAAACTCCTAGGCTCAAGCGATCCTCCTGCCTCAGCCTCTCAAGTAACTGGGACTACAGGTGCATACCACCATGTCTGGCTAATTTTTCTATTTTTTAGTAGAGATGGTGTCTTGCTCTTGCTCAGGCTGGTCTCAAACTCCTGAGCTCAAGCAATCCTCCTGCCTTGGCCTCCCAGAGTGCTAGAATGGTAAAGTTTTTTTTAAAAACAATCTCACTAGGACATTCTATAGGATAAATTAAAATGAACACATTGCTGGAAAAGCAATTATAAGATCTGAAACTTCCATGTTTACAGCCCAGATAGATACAGTAATAGAGTAAAAGGGAAAATAAATTTAGGAAAAAGAGAAAAGCAAATTTCTAGAACCATTCCCATTCTTCTCAAATTGTTTTGTAAAGAACAAAAAAACATACTTCCAACATGGAAATAACTTACACAATGCATCACTTCATACTAAATTCACTCAATCTGGATTTTTGCCATTTTTGAAATCAAATAAAAACCTCAAGCAAATAAAAAATCACACATTTCGGCCGGGTGCAGTGGCTCATACCCGTAATCCTAGCTCTCTGGGAGGCTGAGGCGGGTGGATCGCTCAAGGTCAGGAGTTCGAGACCAGCCTGAGCAAGAGCGAGACTCCGTCTCTACTAAAAATAGAAAGAAATTATCTGGACAACTAAAAATATATATAGAAAAGATTAGCCGGGCATGGTGACACATGCCTGTAGTCCCAGCTAGTCAGGAGGCTGAGGAAGGAGGATGGCTTGAGCCCAGGAGTTTGAGGTTGCTGTGAGCTAGGCTGATGCCATGGCACTCTAGCCAGGGCAACAGAGCCAGACTCTGTCTCAAAAAAAAAAAAAAAAAAAATCACACATTTCAAATGAAGACTATGAATATAGTCTCATGCATATAGTACATAGCTATATGCAGCTTAAAATCTATGATTACTTTATAATAAAGATCAGTATTTAAAATAGTTTATAAATTCTTGAGACCCCGTTTGTATGAAAACGATCATAAACTCCAGCCTAGTCTCTGTGGTTACGGTATTGGTAGCCTTCAAATAAGTCTTGCCCAATGAAGTGTTTTATTATGGCTTGTCTAACTATACGTAAACTGTTACAGAACAACTAACTGCAAAAAGTTAGCCCAACGGTCAATTATCTTGATATTAAAGTAAAGTAATCTGGTTTTTAAAAAGTACTTTTATACCTGTCCAAACTCTGGTTGACCTATACTGTTTTAAGTGAAAAAGAATGTTAACTTAAGAATTAACAGATGTTGTATTTGATCCTCTTCACTATATAAAGTATTGGTTAAAAAGGATTCTGAAAGCTTGAAACCAAATGGGATACAGAATTCTCTGTAGTAAGGGACTCCTAATAGTAGTTCCAGGTGTAAAGACAAATGCATTTAATGAAACAGGAATAATTAGCTAAGTGAATAGCACCAGAAAACAAACCCAAGTTGTGGGGAGGCTACAGTGGACAATGACCTTCCATCAGCTCACAATGTAACTGTTTGATTTCATAAAAAAAAAAAATCAACAAGATATCCAGACGTGCAAAAAAGTAGAGCAGAGCAGAGCAAGTGTGCCCTAAGAGATAATGAACATGTTCATTTTTATTGATGCTTAGTATTAATATCAGAGTCATGGAACATTTGTGTGAAAGAAGTCTTATAGACCTTCATTTTCCATGTGAGGATTGTCAAATCAAAAGAACTTGATCCTTTGTGCCGTAACTTTAAAACTTACTTCCAGTTGCTGCATAAAGATTCCCCCAAATTGGCTTTCCTATGTGTCTGAGTCTTTCTGTGGATACCAATTTTTGTAGTAACAATTGTGGCTGGCAATTGGTGGTAATCTTAACTCCTCTTCCTCTCCTATTACTTCCATAAAATAAAACTTTACACATGTTAAGGTATAGCTCAAAAATCTCTAAATACCCTGACTTAAAATCCTATGCTCTTGGGAATCAGATTTCTACTTGTCTCTTGAAAATTTTTTCTTATTCAGTAAGTGCCTTGTTCATCTGTTAATTTTTTTTCTACTGATATCTTGCTTATAGTCTTAATATTCCTGCTTTTGTACCTCTGCTTAATACCTTGCCTGAGAAACTATTTTCTCCTCCCTCCACCTATCCAATTTCCATTTCCTTTGAGGACCAGTTCAAGCCTCTAATTCTTTCACAAAGCTAGGAAGCTTGTCTACCACAGCCCATAGCTATCCTTTTCTCCTCACAAATCCAAAAGCACTTTCATGTGCTCATTTGGTTCTAATAGTATTGATTAGATAAAATGAACATACTGCTCAAATGCTTATCTTTTTTCCTCCTTAGTTCTCCTTGAGGGATAGCTTAACTCAGAGTACTGAAATATATTTATGGTAGGCACTCAAATATGTTACCCTGATTGAACCCAGAGAGCCAATAAAGTTAGGAAATTAAGATTTGTGAGAATCAATATTACAGTAATATTTCCCTTACTTTCATTGCTAGTCATCTATCTAACAACACCAACTATGTAGAACACAGATAAGAACCAAAAAGAAAGAAAAAAGGATTTCTAAATAGCCAAATAAATTGTTCATTGTCCAAGCATTAAATCTCCAGTACTATTAAACAGACTCAACTTAAAAATCTAGACCTGTGATCAAGGAACTGCTATCATTGAGGAAAAAGATTTTGAAATCTACATGCATGAACAAAACTTCTGTTTTAGATGACAGTAAGATTAGTAAGAATCAAAGTGATTTTTAGGCTGCCTCAGTGTCCACAAGTAAGGATGGTGAAAAAGTCAACCTGGACTATTTAATTCTGGGCCTTTTAAGGGAGTCTCCTATAGAAACTTAAGTAGAACCTGAAAATGGAAACAAGGGTTGAAAATATTTAGGTTATTAAGTATGAAATGTCCAATTTCCTTAAGTACTAACTTTGATAGTTGATATCTCTGACATTTTACTTTGACACTTTTTTTTTTTTTTTGGGACAGAGTTTCACTCTGTTGCCAGGGCAAGTGCTGTCAGCCTAGCTCACAGCAACCTCAAGCTCCTGGGCTCAAGGGATCCTCCTGCCTCAGTCTCCTGAGTAGCTGGGACTATGGGCGCTTACCATCACGCCCAGCTAATTTTTTCTATTTTTAGTGGAGACAAGGTCTCAGCTCTTGCTCAGGTTGGTCTCATACTCCTGACCTCAAGTGATTCTCTCGCCTTGGCCTCCCAGAGTGCTAGGATTACAGGAATGTTGGATCACTTCTTGCAAGGAAAAATATTCAATTTTCAACAAGCTGTGAAAAATGCCTCTTGAGATTTCATGGCCACTCACTCTCCAAGCTTCTTTGCTGCTCGCATAAAGAAGCTACCGTTAAGATGGCAAAGTTGTGTCGATAGTTTAGGTGCATAGTTTAATTAATTGAATTGCTTCTTGTTTGAGATATAATAAATTACACTTTATCCAAAATTGGACATTTCATATTTAATGACCTAGTCTAGAAAGAAAAGTAGATGCTGAATACTTTAAAAAAATTTGAGGATTTAAAAAAAGACTTAAAGAGGATACGATTTGCAAACTTCAGATTCTTTTAATGCTGCCATATAAAGGAAAGTGGAGGCCACAGGTGAGAGGTAATCATTAGAGTAGAATGAGATGTGTAAGACAATCTCCTGTCCCTGTGATTGTTCAAGGAGGAAAAACAGTTGGACCTCTAAGCCTGCAATCCCCAACTCCTGGGCTATGGACCACTACTGGTATGTGGCCTGTTAGGGACCAGGCTGCGGGCAGCCACACGGCATTCGAGTGGAGCTTCATCTGTATTTTTTTTTTTTTTATTTCAGCATAATATGGGGGTACAGATGTTTAGGTTACGTGTGTTGCCCTTGCCTCTCCTCCCCCCTCAGTCCAAGTTTCAAATATGTCCATCCTATTGCGTGGTGCGCATTGCACTCTTTGAGTATGCATATACCCGTCCTCTCCTCCCTCCTCCCCCCTCCCCCCGAGCTTCATCTGTATTTACAGCTGCTCCCCATCACTCACATCACCACCTGGGCTCTGTGCCCCCCTCCCGCTGCCCCCAGTTTGTGGAAAAATTGTCTTCCATGACACCAGTCCCAGTGTCTAAAAGGTTGGGGACCACTGCTCTAAGCCTTTCAAGGATGGACTCCAGTGGGATAGGATGGTAGTGGGGAGTTTGTTGATGGGAACAGAGGAGAAAGGCAAGATTGTTTCCAGCCCTTGGATCCAGGTTTCAGGCCCTACGCCCTTTCCCTGGCCCCACTGTATCTGTTTGTCCATCCCTACTGATGCATTGAAACAAAATCTTATTCAGTTTTTTGATAAGAAGTTAAGAATACAAACTAATACGTTTTTCAAAGGACAAAAAAAAAAAAGCCTGTGATTTGTTGAGAAAGAACTTTTAGCATGTTAAGTTTCTACATAACTTTGTCAAATAGTTTCACTAATTCTTACTTGATAGAAAAATATCTGTAAATTTAAAATAGAAACATTTCTAGGGAAGTTGAACAGATACATAGACTTAACTAAAATATTCATATTATAAATTTTAGGGGTAGGGTGGAGAGTCAAATGTATTTGAATATGCTGGCAAGGCAACTGAAAGAATGACAAAATGCAAAAGATGAGTAAGAGTAGAGACAGGGTCTAACAGTGAGAATACACTTCTTTTGCCCTTTTCTGCTAGTCAATGAACAGGAACTAGGTGCAACTTACATTTCTTCTTTGACTTATCCTGGCAGACACCAAGAATATTCACACCTTCAGCCTTGGCTTTTAATAAAAGAAAAAAAAGTCACTCATCACAGGGCCAAGGGAAAGTACTTTAAAGTAGGCACTGATAGATGCTTATCAATGCTTCCAGCTGTGAAACTGATTGACAGCTTTAAGGTCTCCAAGGAGTATCTGCGGGCAGCTATACTTACTATTTGCAAAAGAAAGCAAAAGTGGTGCACAGGAAAATTTTGCAAGGAAAACTCTTAACTTTAAATTTTTGGGGGAGTGAAAATGAATATACAATGGATGACAAATATTCTAAGATACTGAGACTTGGCCATTGAAGGAAAATTTTTATTTCTTTAAGGCTGACAAAACAAACTCTGACATTTGGCTAATTTTCCCCTGGAGGACTCTAGGATGGTTTTGTAATTGTTCTGGTCAGGAATAGATGTAACCCTTGCTACTAAAAACATAACTAGCTATCCAAGTGTATAGACACACTGTAAAACATTAATAGTACGGAAAATCTTGTTTCATTTCGATATAAATTAAGCATGAGACCAACCTTAATGTGTATTAGATTACATTTACTAAAAAGTTTTGGAAATTTGGTACAAAAGAAGAAAACCAATGAAAATAAGAGGAAAACCTATAAGACAAAGACTCAAGAAATAACCTTCAAAAGAAATAAGTTAAACTTTTTCGAATAGTCCTTAAAATCTGGAACAGGCCTTTGGTTTCTAAAGTCCTCCACAGGGAAGCCCTGGAGTTCTTTCTGGGGGATTATGATGTCTTTGAAGGTACTACAGTTTCTCCTTTTCAGATACAGAGGAGAGAAAACTAGCCCTCTGCCCTCTTAAGGTAATGCAAACAAAGATTTTTCTTCTATTTCCCTCTCATACTGTCCAGAGTAAGAAATTATTTTAGATTTCTTTTGATAGATTACTGCCATGTAAAACTGAAAAAAAGAGGCTCCTATCAAAAGAATGTATGACTAGTTAACCCACAAAAGACAACTGGAGAATGTATGGCTTACTCAAGTTTCAAAAAAAACGATTATTTAAAGGAACACTTTAAGGGCAGAAGAACAAGTGAATAAACTAAAATAAAGTACAGACAATGAGGTGGTTTATGCCTAAAATATTACATAATTATCATTATTATATTAAACTTTTTGCTTTGAAACTGTGCACTTGTCTCCTGAACACATCCAATGATCACACAAATTGCTTAAAAGAATGAGATTCTCTACTCATTCACTTAGTAAACTTTACCAATCACTGTATTTTTTGGTTAACAAGCAAAGAACATAAGACACAAAGTGTAATAAGACACAGTTGGTTTCTTCCTTCATGTTAATTCTGAGGAGGGTAGATATGTAAACAAAAACCTGTGATGACAATGGGGTCAGAGCTATAACAGAAATATGCATAAAATATTATGGGAAGAACCAGTTATTCCCATGGGGGTCAGAAAGGCTTCACAGAAGAGTTCGCATTGTAGCTGGTCTTAAATGGAAAAGGGGAAAAAAAGCATTTCAAGTAAAGCAAGCATTTATGCAAAGTATGAGATATGAAAAACACGTTTATTAAAGAACAGTAAGTAGTCTGGTTCACATTACACTACCCTGAAAGATGTGTGTTACACAGGTTATTAGCTAGAAAAGCAACTGAGTTTATGTAAATCATTTCTGAAAAAGATGAGAGAAATTCTTAATATAGAAGTAGAAAATGCTTCCTTTTGGTTAGAGATAATTAATTTTAAATCTCTAGGAAAGAAGGGACTTTGCATATTTTATTTTTCTGTTTTCCATACAGTTTTGAAATCATGCTGTCTGAGAGAATGTAAATCAAAAAAGTTTTGAGGTGCTTCAGGGTCAGAGGGGAAATCCTAAGAAACAGTTAAAGTATGAATCTTCACTGAAGAGGTGGTAAGAAAAGTTTAAGATCCCAGAGTCCAGTGGATATTCTAGCACAGGCAAGATAGAGATGCAGGGTTACCATTTAAGGGACAACTGTATGATACATAAGAAGTATCAGGAAACCTAGGTCCTGTAACAGCCTTCAGCAACTCACTTGGTCTCAGGAACCCAGTCTGTGAGACAGGGAGTTCCTGAGACTCTTTATGGTCCATGTGGTCCTCCATTCCTAACTGCCTATTGGTGTGAGGCTAGATTTTCTTCCTATACCTCAACTAAACAACATATGTAAGATTTAATGGAGAAGTAGATACTGGAATCCAGCATCTTCTATTAAGCAGACAATAGAAAAATTTTAAAAAACATAACATGATGCCACTATTCTCACTAGAATAGTTTTTTTTTTTTTGGAAAAATACAGTTTCCATTAAAATTGCACTGTTTACCCTAACAAGTATTATGTTTATTATTTTTAAATGAATTAATGATTAAATATTTAATAAGCTTCTCAGTTTTAATTTCTAATATGGTAAATATTGATAGCTTTAAGCCACATAAACCTTTAAAGCTCTTTGGGGTCTTCATTAATTTTTTTTTTTTTTTTTTTGAGACAGAGTCTCACTCTCTTGCCTGGGGCGAGTGCCGTGGCGTCAGCCTCGCTCACAGCAACCTCAAACTCCTGGGCTCAGGCAATCCTACTGTCTCAGCCTCCCAAGTAGCTGGGACTACAGGCATGAGCCACCATGCCCGGCTAATTTTTTTTTTCTAGATATATTTTTAGCTGTCCAATTAATTTCTTCCTATTTTTTGGTAGAGATGGGGTCTCGCTCTTGCTCAGGCTGGTCTCGAACTCCTGAGCTCAGAACGATCCGCCCACCTCGGCCTCCCAGAGTGCTAG
>CAUYSK010029331.1:0-62713 GCA_963575035.1 Avahi laniger | reverse complement strand
TAATATAAGAGGTGCTATATAACCATTGTTTTTTGTGGCTGAGTAGAGCTCCATGGTATACATATACCACATTTATTAATCCACTCATGGATTGATGGACACTTGGGTTGTTTCCACATCTTTGCAATTGTGAATTATGCTACTATAAACATTCAGTGCAGATGTCTTTCTCATACAGTATCATTTGCTCTTTTGTGTAGATGCCCAGTAATGGGGTTGCTGGATCAAATGGTACTTCTACTTGTATCTCTTTAAGGTATCTCCATATTGCTTTCCACAGAGGTTGCACTAGTTTGCAGTCCCACCAACAGTGCATGAGTGTTCCTATCTCTCCGCATCCACGCCACAGAATAAACTTATTGAATGTCCTAAGGAAACACTTCTTAAATTGCCTTAGATGGGATTATATGTCCTTTTTGTCTGGGTTTGTACCCGGACCCAGGTCTAGGTTTGAACTAAATTGAACTTCTTCTGGGTTTGGTGGCATGGTGGGGGGATTGGGAGGGAACTGAGTGTAGCAGGGTTGGGGGCAGTGCTGCAAGGTGCTGTGGCCATAGGAACATGAATTTCCATGTCAGCCTTTGGTTTAACTTGGCATTGACTGTTGTTCAAACAAGGCGGCGTTGTGAGTGGCAGAGGAAGGGAGCAGAGGAAAGTCAACACATTCTTGGAAATAAGATGTGGCTTTTGCTTTGCTATTTTGTTTTTTCTTTAGCCACAGAAATATTTCTTTGCTCCTGGGTTCACAATGAAAATCCCTTCCAGGACACAGCACAAATCTAAGCTTCAGAGGAAACTTCTATTTAAAATGAGAAGAAGTTAGCAAGCCTTCCTTTGATACTTGTTGTTTTTACTACAAGGATCCCTCAGATAGGGTCAGTTAGGCTAGGGAGAAAGTTTTGCATATACTTAGAGTCTCCTGACCCCACCTCACCTCCTATAGCTATGGCATATGTGGTACTTTAAAAGCTGAATATTTGCTATTTCCTGATGACTTTGCCTCAAAGTGTTTATAGGTGTATATAGTGTATGTAGATACATCATTTACCCATTCTCTCTATGTATTTGTGTGTTAGATTTTTCTAATTTTAGAATAAAATTTTAGTATAAAGCCTAGCAGTGCAATAATTCATTCTCCAGTAGTTGCTCCCTTGTACCTCAGACGTCTGGCGAGATGTTATAGGAACTGGTCCTAGGTCAATATTCAAAGCACAGGGAAGCTCTGTGTGACCAAATCAATGGAACTTTCCTGCTTTCTGGTTCTGTGGTATATGTTTAAAGCAAGGTTTCAAGCAGAAAAGTTTGAGTGTTCACCTCTCCACAAATGCAGGGCTTTTTGCAATAGCAATACAGTAAATGGTCACTTGTGCTATTAAGCTTATGTCAATGATGATGGGATGGGTTGGATAGGGAACTGATGTAGCCTTCCAACCCCATTCTTCTAGAGATAACACATATTCAATCTCTGCCTTCAAAGAGCTTACATTTTAACTGAGAAATTAGACCTTAATACACATTCTTTGCTGTAACAACATAGACCAATATATTCACAATACATGACATTGAAACATGGACTTACATACCTAATTTAACAGGAAAAAATACTACACATCATTTCCACACTTTAATGCCATTTATAGTTTAGTAGAGATGTCCAATTATAAATTTCCCTTAAAAGTTAACTTGTTTTTGGTTGAAAAAATAGATATCAACCATATGGATAAAGAAGCATACAAATCTATAGTGTTCTTTGTGTTAGGTTTCAACTTAGATTTCCTAGAGATAACTATTTTTTCCCATGTAAAGATATATTCTTAGGGAGGGAGCAGGAAAGCCTAGAGAAAGTTTCACTAAGTGTGTATTTTCCACTAAACTGAAAATCGAGTCTTGATACCCAACAGTGGTCTCTTTCTTTTCTCTTGGATTATATCTCTCCTGCATTTCTAGAAGGATGAATGCTGAGGATTGAACTAATGTCCCTGAATAAAAAGGGAGATCAGGATGCCTATACCACTTTGTTAATTCATTTGTATTTAATTCATTTTGTAAATGTGTTTTAAAACTGGCTAGATGAAAAAGGCACCCTGAGGTTCCCATGAGAAGTAAATGACCTATTTAAATTGAGGGCAATTTGAATGGCTCATTTGGTCACTCTCGAAGCCTAAAAGATGCCAGAAAGCAGGAAACAGTGCAATCTGTAATGTCTAGGCTCATTTTTCCTCTTTAATGAGAGGCATACAATTAACCCATTATATTTATGGCTCAATAAATGTATGCATTTATTCTTAGGTACCAGGCAAAGCGCTTCCACAAGCATCTCTTAAGAAACAGATTTATTCCCATTTTACAGATGTATCAAAGAACTTTAAATATCCTCTAAGGCTCTGCTGATTTGCAAAATCCAAGTTTTTTAGACCTTTGAACTATTTGGAGATGAAGCCAAAAATAAAAAGAGCCTCAGCTTTTGTCTTACAACTAGCTGATTTTTTTAATTCCACGGTACCGCTAAATTTGACTAAGGGCTGCCTCTGGACTGGACATAGGGGACAGAAAACTTTGGTGATTTATTCCCATCTTGTAAGCAGTTTAACTCCTTATGAACAAAACATAGTCTCAAGTTCCAGGAAGATCTAAACAACTAGGAGAATTTCTTTGGCAGGGAACAGACATAGGCGGCTTGTATAAGAGACCAGGCAGCCTGTATTAGAAAGCACAGTTATCTCTAGTTTTGGCTTTGCTATTCGGCTTTGTGACCTTAGATTTTAATCTCTCTGTGATCAGCTCGTTCTTGATGGGAAAAACTAGAGGGGCTGGAATTTACAGTGCCTTTTTGTTTTAACATTTAAGAGGAGGTCACATTTACCTGGCATTTCCCATAGCGCCCCCTCTTTCGAATAGTTTGCAGCTAATAGCTGAACGTACATTTCACTATTATTTACATTTAAAACACTTTCCTTCAACTTTCCAATTTTTTAGGGGATAAGAGAGGAGAGGAATAATGGAGTTTTGCAAACTACTGTAGGGAAATTTAAAAATTTATTATTATCTTTAATACCTAGCTTTGGAATTCTTTCAACAAGTGGTGATTAGGTCCCTCAATTCATTCGTTCTTGTCCCCCACTCTCCACCCCATAAAACAATCTTCACAAATTGAAAAGCACAAAACGAGTAAAAAAAAAATCAGCCTAATTCCACCAGGGGTAAATTTCGCTTTTCCTTTCAGCAGCTGTATGTATTGCTTTGCAATCTGCTTTATTTCTTTTTGGAAATATATTTCTCGTAGGTATTTTCCCATGTATTTTCTTAGGTCACTTTTAGCCTGTTTTCATTTTTCTCCTTCCCTCTAGGGCACCAGGGGCCGGGGAGGCCGAATCTCAGAGCGCTGCTGGCTCTGCTGGTGATAGAAACAATATGATAAAGTTATAAGGGCAGGGGAGGGTGGGGGGCGGGAAAGATTCTTTGGGAGAGAAAAAAAATTGAAGAAAGCTCCACTTGAAGACCTATGAAATTTCCGACACTAGAACCTTTGTATATAGCTTTCAGTAACCTTCGGCAGAGGGCGCTCGGAAATTGTCGCCACTTTCCGGACAGCCTCTCAGCCTTTACCCTCTGGAAAATTGAACAGTGTTTCCGGCTCTTCTCAGTTGTAGACGCTCGTAAGTTTTCGGCAGTTTTCGGGGAGACTCGGGCACTCCGCATCTCGCTCGCTCTGTTCCGATCACCGGGTGCGGTGGTGCAGGGTCCCGGGCTAGTCATGGCGTCCCCGTCTCGGCGACTGCAGACTAAACCAGTCATTACTTGTTTCAAGAGCGTCCTCCTGATCTACACTTTCATCTTCTGGGTGAGAGACAGAGGCGCCCGGGTGCGGCAGGGGATCCCGGGCTTAGGTGGGGGGTGTGACCCTGAGCGCAGGGAGCTCAGGTCGGGGGTGGAGTGGCGTTTGGAAGGCCATCGCTCCTGGGACCCCGGCGCTGGCGACGAGTGGCTGGGGCCCGAGCTCCAAGCTGGGGCATCTCGCCGGCGCCGGGGTCGGGGTACGGGACGGAGGCTGCACAGAGGCTGAGCTGGGACCCAGAATTGCCACGCGTTTGAGTTCGATGCGGGAGGCGAGGAAGGGAGTTAAGTCCCCAGAGCACGCGCAGGGTGTCCCTGGACCGTTGGAGACCGTTGGAGAGGCTAGGCTTGTCCGGCCTCTTTGAGGGCTCGCTTGCATAATATGTCTTTCTTTTCACTGCTTCTTGAGAGGGGAGTGTTTCGCAGGTAAGTATGGTGTGGCTCCACTCCCGCCAATCTGTCCTTTGGGTTTGCTTTTGTGTACCCATTCCTTTGTACCCTGTGCTTATCCCCAAACTGGGGGAGGGGAGGACGAGGGGAAGTTTCTGGAACTCATAAAAACACTTTTTTTCTCCCCTCCAAGTAGGTTTTCTTTCTAAGGCGGGAGTAAAACAGTTAAGGAAGTTTTGGTCCCTAGGACACATATGCCATGGGCTTGTGCTTACACACACACAAAGATGAATTTTAAGAATTTTGCTAGGATGCCTTGTCCACAGCCTACACTCTTATGCAGATCTCCTCCTACTCCCCTCTCCCCTCCCCCCTTGTCTGCCATATCCCTGCATATCACACCTATTGTGTCTTAAATACCTCGTGGTTAGTGATTTGAAGATGCTTCTGTAGACAGTGCGTAACTTTTTATTTTCTGATTTCCCACATAGATCACTGGTGTTGTCCTCCTTGCCATTGGCATTTGGGGCAAGGTGAGCCTGGAGAATTATTTTTCCCTCTTAAATGAGAAGGCCACCAATGTCCCTTTTTTGCTCATTGGCACTGGCACTGTTATTATTCTTTTGGGCACCTTTGGTTGTTTCGCTACCTGCCAAGCCTCTGCGTGGATGCTAAAACTGGTGAGTCGTTGTTTTCCTTTGTACTGATTCTTGATTTTAGAAAAGTCTTATATGTTGTATACTTTGTTTCTTGGAACTGACCATGGCCCTTTACGATTCTTCCTGTTCCTTATGAAAACTTACCAAGGAACAGTTCAGCTGCCAATTCCCACTTTCAAAATAGACATTTTATTATTGTTTCCCCTGCCCTCTTCAATGAAAACATGCTGAACTGATTGAGCAGAAGACCATTATTTTTTCTTTGACTGCCTTCGCAGCTGTGATATAGCTTATTTATGCTGACTTGGACTTTCTTTTTTATCCCACAGTATGCAATGTATCTGTCTGTCATATTTTTGGTCCAAGTGGTCTCTGCCATGTTAGGATTTGTTTTCAGACATGAGGTAAGCCTGAATCAGGGAAGCTTAATATATTAAAATTTATCCTTTAAGAGATAAAAACAGATTAATTTAAGTAACAGAATTAGACCTCTGTATTTAAACCTGTAACTGACAATATGGCTTTCTTGTAAAAATTCTGACCCACTTTTAATGTAAAAGAAAGTTTAGAAAATTATAAAGTATCCTGTTAAAGTGGAGATAGTACAATTTGTAACTTTACTGATAGGAAAATATTGAAAGCACAGAACTGATAACTTCTTCACTCTTGCCATGTATTTTGAAAAGATTAGATATACTTAATACAAATCATCAAAAGTTTAATGTTGAATTAAAAATCAGGTAAACCTAGGGTTGTTAGGAAATCATTCAGTGAGTAGTGAAGGCTCATCAATGAAAGTGTTTTTACAAAGTGGTTGCTTGATCTCCCACAGTAAGGTTTTATAGCTTAAAAATTGCATAGGCATCCAGATTTGTACTCAGTTTAAAGTAGAGGAAGATGGGAGGGTACAGAATGCACCAGTACTGTGCTGCCACTTGGATAAACACATGCTCCCACAGCACTTTGAACTTGTAGTGGTTATTATCTTGTGTTGTAATGTTTTACTTAGTAGTCCCCTCAGCTAAACTATATCCCTTAGAGAACAGGATTGGACCATGGAAGTTCATTACCATATTGTTGCCGCTGTCAGAGATAGGACCATTGGTTAATGTGAGAACTTCTTATTTGACCTTGAAAGCGAAAGAACTTTCTAGAATATTTGTTAACTGGCATTGTGTTTCTTTGCTGTAGGTTAAGAAAAGCCTTAAGAATAATTATGAGACCGCTTTGAAGCAATATAACTCCACGGAAGGAGATTATAGAAGCCATGCAGTAGACAAGATCCAAAATACAGTAAGTGGTTATAAGGGGTAGCTTCTCAAGAGGGGAACACATTCCTTATTGCCTTGGAGAAAAGAATAGAGCCTGGCTACTAGATGTTGTCCACTTGTACAGGAAAGAACTGTGACATGTTTTATTTTCCTCACATGTGCACCTGTTCTTTTCCTTCCCCACTTACATCATAGAACAAAGTATTGTTAATACCAACTATAGCAGGAAAGCAAGGCCAGTTCAAAACTGTCATACTTGGTGCTAATAAAGAACCCAGTACTAATCTCTTGAATCAATTCAGGAGAGAGATCATGGAGTATAATAAATGTTGTTTTGAGCACAAATTGCAATAGAAGATGATTTTTAGGGTAAATGATTACAAAGTTGTAATATGAAGTATAAATGCTTTTGTTGAATTTTTCAGTTGCATTGTTGTGGTATCACCGATTATAGAGACTGGACTGACACCAATTATTACTCAGAAAATGGATATCCCAAGAGTTGCTGTAAATTTAAAGATTGTTCTCCAGAGAGAGATGCAGATAAAGTAAACAATGAAGTAAGGAGTCTTTTAAAATTTTTTATTTGACAATATTTGAGGACTTAACCGAATACAGAGTTGACTCAATTTTTAATTTTTACTCACAGTAGTACACATAAGCGGAAATAGGCTGGGAAGGTAAGACTTGAATTCACAGAGCTAGCAAGTGACACTTTTAAATGCATTATTCAAAAGGAGGAAATAGTTGAGAATAACAATTCTGTTGAGAATATATGGAAGAGACCAGATTTCAGTAAAATGACAATCAAAGGCTGTGCTCCATATGTCTTTCTCTGGAGGTACTTGATCAAAGTATTAATTACCGTAAAGAAAAGCATAGATTGCTTGTGCTGTACTTAATCTTTTTTTTTTCCTCCTTTAGGGTTGTATTAAAAAGGTGATGACCATTGTAGAGTCAAAAATAGGAATTGTCGCCGGAATTGCCTTTGGAATTGCTTGTTGTCAGGTAAGTCCTTGTAGTTCCTTAGGAAATGTTTCATCCCTGTCGTAGGCATAAGCCAGAAGATTTTCACGCTTAAGGCTTAAAGTGTTTGATTCAGGGGCTTGGACAGTGAGGACATTTCTCGAGAAGTCACATTTGCACAGAACTCTCAGTTACTGGTCACAGTGTAGAAATACTTTGTTTTTCTTATGGTGAAGTCTTGATTGGACTTATTGTGTATATGTAATATTGATTTTGATTTGCGATTGGATCTTTTTTGTTTTGTTTATTTCAAAATATTAAGGGGGTACAAATGTTTTTGTTGCATGGATACCTTTTATAATGCTTAGGTTGGGGCCTTTAGTGTGCCCATCATCCGAATAGTGTTCATTGTACCTAATAGGTAGGTTTTTACTCCTACCCTCCTCTTCCCTTCTTGATTTCCAATGACGTTTACATCTCTCTGTGCCTGTGTGTGCCCATCGATTAACTCCCAGTTATTACAGAGTACATGTGGTGTTTTTTTTTTCATTCCTGAGATACTTCGCTTAGAATAATGTCTCCAGTTCCATCCAAGTTGCTGTAAAAGACATTATTTCATTCCTTTTTATGGCTGAGTAGTACTTCATGGTATATATACTACATCTTCTTAATCCACTCATGAATTTTGTTAGATTTGTTTTATTTACAGAGAGGGGATGTTTTGCTTTTTTTATTCCACTTTTTTGAGGTCTTGGATTTTATGTTTTCCTATACTGTTTTCCACAGCTACAGAGTTCTCTAAATTTTTATTCCCATTTCATGTACTCTTTACCATGGCCAATCATGCCTTGAAACTATAAAAAGCAAGATTCAGAATTAACTTCTAGCAGTACCTATCTTTTGAAAGCCATTAACTATGGAAAGACTCAGTGCCCTTTTAGTTATGGTAACTTTCCGGCATCATAATTTATTAACTAAACAAAGCATTAGATAGATGGGAGCCTTGTTTTTCTCTGCAGTCAGTCAAAATTCTAAAACATTATTAGGATCTTTCTTTCCTGGGCTGAAACTGCCTGATGAGTTGCATGTAAGTTCCAACCTAATAAAATTTAGATTACACCACATTCATTACGTGTCTATTATTTTTGGTAGATACTGTGTTGTAGGTCAAATTGTATTTCCCAAGTTGTGTTTCTCACCATAGTATGAAAAGTTCGTGTTGTGGCTCTAAACGATTTTTTCAGGACATGAAGTTTTTTTCTTAAGCATTGTGGAAATAAGACTAATTTAAATCTAGTCTTAATATATTTTTAAAGTAGCAAGCATAGCTATATATAAATCTATACTCATACAAGGCCACTCTTGAAAGGTTCTAATTATTAAATAAAATGAAAGCCTCAGTTGCTGGAGCCCCAGTTGAAGTACTCAGTAGCCATGAGGCTGGTGGCTACTGTGCTGGGCAGAACAGGGATTCTAGAGCATTTCCATCATTGTAGCACTGCTGTAGATTTTTCCCAGAAAATCTCTGCCCTCATAGATGAAGGTTTTACTTGATAAGGTGCTTATTGAAAGCTAGGTCTCTGTTTTTTCTGGTAACTGAGAGTAAGAGAAAACTATGACTTCCTAATTTTCCTTGGGTGAGAGTTTCCTGAACTGTCACTGGATTTTCATTTGGTGATAGTTGTGAAATTCTGGGTCACATGTTCTCTGAATGTGACCTGGGTGCTGCAGAGTATTAAATAACTGTCTAGAAAAACACAAGGAAGGAAATTATGAGTGAATTACAAGTGAAAGGAGAATATATCTATATTCTGAGGTCTTAGAGCTGTTTTGTGTATGTATTTAATTTTGTTCATCTTTTATTTCCAGCTGTTTGGAATCTATCAGGCCTACTGCCTCTCTCGTGCCATAACAAATAACCAGTATGAGATAGTGTAACCAGTGTATCTGCGGGTTTACTCCTCTCCAATTTTAAGGTACATTCATTTTGGTCCTCAGCTCTGTTAGTGTTGATATTTACTCCAGCCTGTGCATGTGCTACATGGACTGAGTTTACCAAGAAGTTCTTGTCTAGTAGTGTATTTAAATTTTGCACCATACACACAAGAGACATATACACAAGACATGGCCAGAAAGCAGTGACTTAGCTACAGCTTATCTGTGCATGCTCTCTCCATTTACAGAAGAGTCCCTTTGGGTTTACATGTTTATATATATGTCAGCCTAAAGATCATAAATGATCCCTTTTCTAACATATTTTGACCTAGAGTGAGGAGAAAGAAACAATCCCAATAATGACCTTATTCATGAGGTTCCCTGGCAAGTACTCTCTGCTCTTGATCAATATTGACATTTTCCCTAGTCCTTTGCCTACTTTTCATTTACCACAATCTTAGTCATTGAGAGTGTTGCTTTCTGGTAAAAAGATGTTTTTTGGTGAACTATTGTGAGAGTTATAAATTCATCTGGCCTAACCAGAAACCAGATTTTGGGGAAACATGTGTTTCAAGAGCTTCAGTGTTTGAATGGTAAAATACTGTGAGAACTGTTGGCTGAACTGATCCCTAGGGCACCTCTCACATTTTCATTGAACCACTGACTAGGAACATGTGGGAAGGTCTTCATTAGTGGGAACAGATTTGCAAGTGAATACAGATGTTGAAATTTGAGTAACAAGTAAATTAACTTTTTTTCCTTTAATTTTAGGACACTTAGGTTCCTCCCTGTGAACTGCAAGATCGCTTGGATGTAAGACTGACAACACTACTTACCAATAGACTGAAAAACTACACCAATAGCCTGATTCAAATCAAGATACTTGTTCAGCATGTTTTAAGTCCACCTTCTGTCCCATTCACCTTAGATTGTTGAAACCCCGCATCACTCTGAAACACTGGAACACCTAGTAAATTGTAAATGAAGTAACACCATGTTCCTCTTGACTTTTATTTTTCTTAGTGTGGGGCCGTTGGAAGGCACTGTGAATTTGCTATTTTGATGTAGTGCTATAAGGTAGAAAATTGACCCCTCTGAATTTGCTATTGATGTAGCGTGATAGAAAATTGACCTCCCTGAACTGGCCCCTTTTCAGCCAAGGTTATCTGGTTTGATTGTATAATTTGCACCAAGAAGTTAAAATGTTTCTTTACTCTCTTCTGCTGAAAGGCAGAGAGTTACATTGTGTAATTTAATTCCAGTAAGTCATTGGATGGCATCCATCATCAGAGTTGTTGGATGATGGTTAAAGCCTTGTGTCTAAGGCACCCAAGACTAAAAGGCACTACTGATGTTCTGTGATACATCAGGTTTCAGCACACACTTTACATTTCTTTGCCTCCAAATTAAGGGATTTATTATGATGTTTATATTTTCCCTATTGTTTGAAAGGTTCTAGTTATTACTTTAATGGTGTCGGAATTATTGTATTTTCCTTAGGAATTTAATGGAACTTCATTAGCTTTAGCTGGTATTTCCTTACCCGGTTGATATGACTTAATTGTCAATATTGTGGTCAACTATAATAGTCTTAGTTTTGATTTGTGCCTTTGATTAATAAATATAAATCTTTTACACAATAAATATTGTTTTCCTCTAAAAGAACTGGGTTTAAATTAACTTTTAGAAAATCTGCTGGAATGATTGCTTTCCATTGAGAAAGCTAAGCCCCACATTTCTACTTGGAGTATAGTTTTCAGCTATGAAATGTAAGGCTAAAGTCTTAACTCTGTGTCATTAAAAAAAATTAATGTCCCTGCTTAAAAAACTATTCCTTGTGAAAAGATTACATTCCATGTTATGAAATAGCATATGCTTAGCATTTCTTCTAGAGATCAGACTTTTTTGATTGTGTAATTTACATTAAAAAGTTGTATAGGGAGGGATGTAGCCTATATTTTCAGGATAATAAGGAAATGAATAATTGTTAAAATTTGAGTTGAAGTGGGGGCATTATGTTTTTGGTTTTGAGTCTGTATATCAGTTAGTAGAACCTATCTCATCTCTGATTGCCACACAGTCCTTGAATTGAAGAGGCAGTTATAGTTGTAAGTGAAGTAGATAAAAACTAGTTAATTAAGAATAATGAATTTTGCATGCATGTTTTAAAATGTTTGGAGTTACTGCAGAAAAAGGATATTCTCCACTATAACATTTGACAGGGGTGACTTGACATAAGACGATAAAGTGGTAAGAAAAAAGTTGAAAACTAGTGACTCTCCAAATGCAGTAAATCAGATCTTTGACTATTGGCATTAGTGAAGGTAAAGAAGCAAATACTTAAAAGGTTATCAGAGAGATTTTCAAATAGGCATTTTTCACCATAATGTCCTTGAAGAACTTTTTAAGTTTTTCTTTAAGTAGGGAATTTTTTTTTTTTTTTTGAAACAGAGTCTCACTCTTTTGCCCCGGCTAGAGTGAGTGCCCTGGCGTCAGCCTAGCTCACAGCAACCTCAGACTCCTGGGCTCAAGTGATCTTTCTGCCTCAGCCTCCCGAATAGCTGGGACTCCAGGCATGCGCCACCATGCCCGGCTAATTTTTTCTATATATTTTTAGTTGTCCAGCTAATTTCTTTTTCTAATTTTTTAGTAGAGACGGGGGTCTCACTCTTGCTCAGGCTGGTCTCGAACTCCTGAGCTCAAACAATCTGCCCGCCTCAGCCTCCCAGAGTGCTAGGATTATAGGGGCGAGCCACCGTGCCTGGCCAAGTAGGAGATTTTTTATAAAAAAGTTTCCCTTCATTATTAAAATGAAAAAAACTGTAGGAAAATAGAAAGAGAAAAAAAGAACAACAAAAACACCATGCATCACTCTTCAGGTAGGTCGGTTGTTTTAATTTTTAAGATGGGTTTAGTTTGGATAGCCAGTTATAAAAGTCCCTTATAGCTGATATGTGCCTGCGCATACTGGATTGTAAGCCTTAAATCTCAAAGTAATGAGGAATCTGGCTTCACCTGATTGTAACTGGTGCAAAGAAAAGTTCATGTGTCTTTAATAGTTTGCTAATTAAAAGAGTTGGTTAGAGAGAGGGATCACTGGACCCAGAGAGATCCAGTTTCCAGCTGGCACAGTAGATCCGTCTGCCCTTTCCATGGCGACACCCCTAATGGCAGAGCAAGTGAAATTCCTTGGTGGTGCAGGCCTGGGCTCTGGGCTTTGAAGTTTCATAAAAACTTTATAAAAATCTGGAGAATTTTTTGCATTTTTCTCCACAATATACCCATATTTAAATTTAAAATAATTCTCCTTTATTTTTGATATGCCAAATGTATCCCGTGGGTTGCCTTATTTCCAGGCACCAGGTTGCTTACTGCAAGGCAGCCAGCTCCAAACTCCAATTTGAGCAGCAGAGATCTCTAGGTATATTTTCTGAAAGTGTGGAAAGCTTGGTAGCTTTCCATGGCCTATTCCATGTGGGTTTTTGGGTTTATGTTCTAGGCATCAAACTTTAGTGGAAATAAATACCTAATACAAGCTATAAATGCCATTTCTGGTTTTCCTGAGAACTCACAAAGATTCTTTGAGACTCGATGTTTTTAACCTCCTGTCAGAATCCAAGTTGGTACTTTGTCAGTGATGTGGCCAAACAAATCTGTTAAATTATGAGACGCAAAGCAATGTATGCATTTTCTTGTGAAACTGGGGAAACTTTGATTCCTTTGGACTATTCTGTGTGGGCTTTTGTTTGTGTTTGTAGAAAAAAAATCTAAACCAAGATATAAATGCCATTTCTGTTTTTCTCTGCAGCATACATAAGGTACTTTGAGATTTGATACAAATTTTCTGCTTTTCTTCGTTGATACTTTGTGATGTGGCAAACAAAACCTTCCTAATTAAAAAAGGAAAACAAAAGGCTAATATATCAGAAAAGAATATATAAACTGAAACAGCTACAGGGAAATGAGACTTTCATTTTTAAGTCATCAGTTTTAAACTTTGCCCAGCTTGCTTGTGAGAGACAAGCCATTATGATGTAATTATGGCTTTTCTATTAGGTACCCCTACCCCATGGAGCTTAGTAGAGTCAGGCACTTGTAAGAGCACAGTAAATGCTAATGGATAAATGAATGAATGAGTGAGTCTAATTATAATGGCTCTTTAATGTTCTGTGTGAAATGAGATGTTGATCTAAATATCTCATTCCATATAAGGCACCATTTATGTAATAGAAACCACCTGCCCAGTCAGAAACCACTTAACCTCAGAAACCACTGCTAACTTCCTCCAGGTCAAATCACTTTTTGCTGCTTCTCTTTCTTGAACTCTTTGCTGCATTTGATGCCACTGAAAACTTTTTCTTGCTTTGACCTTGTGATATCCTGATTTTATTCCCTTTTATTACTCTTTCTAGTTTACTAGAGTTTACTTTCTAGTTTACTAGTTTGCTGTTTGAGATTCCTTCTACTTTTCAAGTGTGGCTGTACTGAAGGGCTTGTATTTGGCTTTCTGCTCTTAGATTATGCTGACCTTACCTTGAAGAATTAAATGTAGATGATTATCAGGCCAAACCTCTTACTCTCACGTTGTGCACTTTAGTTGCGTGTTGGTCATAGCAGCTTTTTTGTATTCCTCTCCTCCTCCAACACCTAAAAGCTTAGAATTTTGGACACTTAAAAATTTAAAAACATTCCTCCTATAACATCTAATGTGTGGACAATAAACACTCTTCCATATTGACTGAGCTGGCTCCTTCACCAGGGATGACATGGTCTATGAGAATTGGGGAAAATGGGTCAGCTGCTCTAAGAGTTCATTATCGTCGGCTCTGCCACATGTATTTATCAGGTGAACATCAGTTCTTTGGGATTGTCATACTTGATCTGGTGGTGTTCTCATTACCACATCCTAAAAGTTTTTATTTTAAAAAATATAGAAGTGATGAGTTGGAAAAGCTCTTGTCTCTTCCAACAGAAGTTTCTTACCACCTTTACTGGGTAAACACAAGCCTAGTAGCAACATCCACGAAGCAAATCAAACTGACATGGCACTTGCTTGGATATAAACAACCGATTCACGAATGGGTGTATACAGCATATAGTAGGCGAAACAGTTACTCAGAATCACCACTGGAAAGGTAGAGTAGCTACATTATGTACACCACTAGGGCAATACTCCTAGGGTACAGCGTAAGATATTCTGAGAGTTAAAGGATGGCATGCACACATTTTCACTCTGTCCAGAAAGGCCATGTACTTCCTTAGCAGGAAAATGGCATTTAAGAGAAGGCAGGTCATTTGAACAGACCTTTTTTTTTTTTTTTTTAATTTTTCCTATTAAGTTTGTTTTACTCCAGAGGGGTGCTAATAGAACTAATGTTTATTGAGCATTTAATAATTGTTTCAATTGACTACCCTCTGTGGGAAGGTAGTGCTATTTCCATTTTCCAGGAAAACAACAACAACAAAGCTGAGGATTAGGTTAAATAACTCATCCAAGGTCACACAGCTAGTAAGTGGCAGATCTGGGATTTTTTTTTCAGAATATTACAGGGGTACAGATGCTTTGGTTACATAAATTGCCTTTGCACTGCCCGAGTGAGAGCTACAAGCGTACCCATCCCCCAGACAGTGTGCACCACACCCATTAGGTGTGAATGTACCCATCCCCTCCACCCCGTTCCCACCTGCCTGACACTCAATGAATGTTACTTCCATGTGTGCACATAAGTGTTGATCAGTTAGTACCAATTTAGTGGTGAGCATATGTGGTGCTTGTTTTTCCATTCTTGTGATACTTAGAAGAAAGGGCTCCAGCTCCATCCACGATAACAATACAAGAGGTAGTTCACCAATTTTTTATGGCTGAGTAGTACTCCATGGTATACATATACCACATTTTATTAATCCACTCGTGTATTGATGGGCACTTGGGTTGTTTCCACATCTTTGCAATTGTGAATTGTGCTGCTATAAACATTGTAGTGCAGATATCTTTTTAATAGAATGTGAGATCTGGGATTTGAACTAAAATCTGACTCTGAATCCCATTCTTCTTTCATTGGATTTTGCTGCATCTTAATAGCAGCAAAGGATTATGTAACACTAGTTCATAGCCAGAAAACAGAAGGAGGGAAAAAAATATTATTTTCTCTTCCAAATACCTTTTCATCAGTCTTTATTGAATATGAAATCTTTAAAAAGGAAACATTCATGAAAAAATATCCTATTTTCTCACAATATGCCCTTATAGTGTGTTAGTATACAATAAGCACATATTAAAAACAAACAAACCTTGTCATTACTGTTCACCCCCATATCACTTAACCAAGGAAATGATTATAAAGAGTTAATCACTGTGGGCCGGGCGTGGTGGCTCACACCTGTAATCCCAGCACTCTGGGAGGCCGAGGCGGGCGGATTGTTTGAGCTCAGGAGCTCAAAACCTGCCTGAGCAAGAGCGAGACCCCGACTCTACTAAAAATAGAAAGAAATTAATGGGACAACTAAAAATATATAGGAAAAATTAGCCAGGCATGGTGGCGCATGCCTGTAGTCCCGGCTACTCAGGAGGCTGAGGCAGAAGGATCGCTTGAGCCCAGGAGTTTGAGGTGCTGTGAGCTAGGCTGACGCCACGGCACTCTAGTCCGGGCGAAAAGAGTGAGACTCTGTCTCAAAAAAAAAAAAAAGAGTTAATCACTATCTAAACATTAACTCCTCTCATTTTCTTTCTTTCTTTCTTTATTTTTTACAAAGAACATTCACAAAAATTATTTACCAATCTTTAAAATTATCTTGTAAAGTAGTAAGTAAGGGTAAGGTGATCATATTCCCAATTTACAAACTAATATTGCTAACTGAACTTAAGAGCAGTTCCATGAGTCCAAGATCACGCATTATGCTAAGTGTCAAAGTCAGGAAGAAACGTACGTCTTTAGTTTCTTAGGCCTGTGCTCTCCATCTCCTTGTCTTAGCTCTGGAAAAACTTTAGTTCTTACTAGTCAAATTATTCCAGCATATACCCTTCTAGGAATCTGTCCGGGAAAGTTTTCTTGCATACAACTTCTCAAGCAGATTCTCTGCATCAGAGACGAATTATTTCCTTTAAGAAGACATCATTCCATTGGCTGCTATGACTGCTGAGTGGAGCGACACTCACGGGCAGGTCAGAATCATGAGCTGGTACTTGTGAAGTGACATTTTCTCTTTGGCTAATTACAGCATTTCTCAAAACACCTGTTTCTGAGTAGCCTCCTCTATATTCAATCTGTTGGGTTTGGTGGTTTGAAAAGACCCTTGGCTTTTATGCCACTTCTATTCTGGGGCGGGGTGGGGCACAGATGGATTCACAGCCGAATTTTACGTGACCTGCAAAGAAGAGCTGGTACGCACACTGCAGAAATGATCCCATAACACTGAGAATGAGGGAGTGCTCCCCAGCTCATTCTATGAAGCCAATATCACCTTGATACCAAAACCAGGAAGGAACACAACAAAAAAGGAAAACTACACACCAACATCCCTTATGAATATAGATGAAAAAAATCCTCATTTTCTTTTAAGCATCTTGTCACACAGTCAAATGTTTCCTAAAGTTTTTAAACTAATATTTCCTATAGGAGTAAAGATACTCCACAACACTTAGTTGCTTTCATAGCATACTCCCTTGTGAATATATTTAAATATTAAGTGGACAAAATCCACAAAGACAACAAAAAAATACATCTATGCAGCACAGAAACTCACATATGCTGGAGGCAGAATCACTCACCCTGTAGGCACAAATCCAAGCTCATGATTTCATTAAATGGGTTTGTTTGCATAGGTACACATGCATGCAGATAATCTATCCCCCTACAGGATAACAGCATTTTCTGAGGCAGTCAGTCCCCCCTGGTGTGCCCCGGGGGATCCAGAGAGTTTGGAGCTGCACACCACAGCTCAGTGCAGTCTTGAATCCAGCCCAGTCACAGTCTCACCCAAGCAGAGCAAACAACACAGGACCTTCTTTCATGGTCTTCCTTAGCCCCCTACCCAACCCTTCTCGGCATCAGCCCCATCTTAGGGTTCTGACACTGGCATGACAAAACGTAGCAGGAAGCATGTCATGGTCATTATTTGAGAACTTGGTCTGAAAAACCTACCCCAAAGAATCTGGAGAATGTAAAAAAATTCAGGGAAAATTTAAAATGTATAATCTAACAAATCAAAGATAACCAATGTTTTGATTTAAAAATAAATGTTTCTTATCTACAGAATGAACACATGAATTATAAAATGTATAAAAAAATTCAGAGTTCGAAGAGGTTTAAAGTAATACGCGAAAGTCTCCCTCTCCTGCCCACCCTCATTCCCACTTCCCAGAGGAACTTGGTTAAAGTTCCTTGTGATTTCTTCCACACATTGCCATATACAAGTGTATCTGTAGTCTTTTTTTCCTCCCACAAATTGGAAGCCATGGTTAAGATCACAGATTATAGGGCCATACTGACTGGGTCTCATCTCTAGCTGGCTGTGTGCTCTACGGCAAGTTACCTAACCTATCTGTGCTTCCGTTTCCTCATTTATAAAAGGGGGATAAATAATATTACTTACTTGATAGGGCTGTTATGAAAATTAAATGAGTTGTTTACATGCCAAGCACTTAATACACAACAGTGGCTGGTACACAGTAAGTGCTACGTAACTGTCAGTTCTAATTTTTATAGGGACTTTATTGAGACATATTTTACATATAAAATTCTACCATTTCAAGTGTACTATTCAATGATTTTTACATTAGTGAGTGGTACAACTGTCACCAAAAATCATTTTCAGAACATTTTAATCTCCAAAAATTTGTCTTTTCTAGACATTTCATATTAATGGAATCATACAATGTGTGGTCTTGTCTGGTTTCTTTCACTTCACAAAATGTTTCTGAGATTCATCCATGATGTTCCTTTTTATTGCTGAGTAGTATTCCATTGTATGGATATATTAATACCACATTTTGTCTATCCATTTGCCAGTTGATGGACATTTTAGGTTGTTTCCAATTTTTGGCTATTATGAATAATGCTGCTATGAACATTTACATGCATCTTTGTGTGGACATATGTTTTCATTTCTCTTGGATAGATACCTAAAAGTAGAATTGCTAGGTTGTATGATAATTTTATGTTTAACATTTTGAGGAACTGCTAAACTGTTTTCAAAGCTGTGGTACCATTTTACATTCCTATCAGCATTTTATGAGGGTTCCTGTTTCTGCATAGTCTTGCCAACATTTGCTGTGGTCTATCTTACTTTTCGTATCTATTTTAGTGGGTACAAAAGAATATCTCATTGTGGTTTTAATTTGCATTTCCTTAATGATTGATGATGTTGAGCATCTTTTCATGTACTTATCAACAGTTGGTATATTTCCTTTGATGAAAAGTCTGCTATGGCTTTTGTCCATTTCTAAAATTGGGTTATTTGTCTTCTTATTAAATTATAAGAGTTCTTTGTGTATTCTGAATACAAGTCCCTTATCACATACGTGTTTTGCAAATATTTTCTCCCAGTCTGTTGCTTTTCTTTTTGTTCTCTTAGTAGTGTGTTTTGCAGTGCAAAAGTTTTGAATTTCGAAGAGACCCAACTTACCATTTTTTTTCTTTTATGGACTGTGTTTTTGATGCCATATCTAAGGAATCTTTACCTAATCTAAGGTTTTATAGATTTACTCCTGTGTTTTCTTCTGAGTTTTATTGTTTTTAGCTTTTATTTAATATATTTTCTTATAAAAATTTAGAGTAAATTTTTGTGTATGGTGTGAGATGAGGATCTAAGATTATCTTCTTCATGCATTGATCATGTATCCTATGGCCTCACTTTACTTCTAATAGTTTTTGTTTTGTTTTATGGATTCCTTAGGATTTCTTATATACAAGATTATGTCATATTCAAATGGAGTTGTACTTCTACCTTTCCAATCCAATTTGAATGGTTTTCTTTTTTCTTCTTGCTTAATTGTCCTGGATAGAACCTCAAGTACAATGTTGAATAAAAGTGATGAAAACACATATTCTTGTTTTGTCCCTGATCTTAGGGGGAAGCTTTCAGTCTTTTATAATTAAGTATGATGTAAGGTGTGGGTTTTTTGTAAGTGCCCTTTATCAGGTTGAGGAAGTTCCCTTCTATTCCTGGTTTGTTGAATATGTTTATCATGCAGAGTTGTTCACTTTGTCAAAAGTTTTTTATGTGTCTTTTAAAAATATATACTAATTGATCATTTTAGGTATATTATTACATTGATTGATTTTCTTATTTTGAATCAACCTTGCATTCCTAGGATAAATCTCAGTTGGTAATGATGTATAAACTTTTCTTTATACTGCTGGATTTGGTTTGCTGGTATTTTGTTGAGGGTTTTTGTGCCTATATTCATTCATAAGGGATATTGGTTTATAGTTTTCTTGTGATGGCTTCATTTCAATTTGGTATCAGCGTAATATTGGCCTCACCAAATAAGTTGTGAAGTGGTTCCTTTCATTTTAATTTTGGAAGAGTTTGTGAAAGATTTGTATTAATTTTTCTTCAAATATTTGATATAATTAACCAGTGAAGCCATCTGAATCTGGGTTTTCTTTGTGAAAAGCTTATTGATTCTTAATTCAATCTCTTGTTATAAATCTATACAGATATTCTATTTCTTTTTGAACCATTTTGGTAGTTTGTGTCATTCTAGAAATTTGTCTTTTTCATGTAGGTTATCTAATTTGGTGCCATACAATTGTCTATAGTATTCCTATATAATGATTTTATTTCTCTGAAGTTGGTAGTGATGTCTGCTCTTTCATTCATGATTTTAATTATTTGAATATTTTCTCTTTTTCTTGGTCAGTCTAGCTAAAGGCTTACTAATGTTGTTGATCATTTCAGAGAACCCAACTTTAGTTTTATTGATTTTCTTTATTGCTTTTCTATTCTCTAAGACAACTAGTTCTACACTACCCTTTCTTATACCCTTCTTCTACTTGCTTTGTGGGTATTTTGCCTTTTATTTTCTAGTTTCTTTTTTTTTTCTTTGAGACATAATCTTGCTTTGTTGCCCATGCTAGAGTGCCGTGGCATCAGCCTAGCTCACAGCAACCTCAGACTCCTGGGCTTAAGCAATCTTTCTGCCTCAGCCTCCCCAGTAGCTGGGACTACAGGCATGCACCATCATGCCCAGCTAATTTATATATATATATATTTTTTAGTTGTCCAGATAATTTCTTTCTAATTTTTTAGTAGAGACAGGATCTCATTCTTGCTCAGGCTGATCTTGAACTCCTGAGCTCAAACGATCCTCCCGCCTCAGCCTCCCACAGTGCTAGGATTACAGGTGTGAGCCACCATGCCCAGCCTATTTCCTAGTTTCATAAGGTAAAAGTTTAGGTTATTGATTTGTGATCTTTCTTATTTTTATTCTAGGCATTGAAAGGCATAAATTTCCCTTTAAGTACTACATTAGCTACATCTCATAAATTTTGATATGTGTTTTTATTTTAATTTATATCAAAGTATCTTCTGGTTTCCTTTGGAATTTCTTCTTTGACCCATGAGGTTTTTAGGGATGTGTTGTCATTTCCAAATACTTGTAGATTTCCTTAGTTTCCTTCTTTTGTTGATTTCTAATTTAACACCATTTTGGTCACAGAATAGACTTCATATAATTTCACTCTGTTTCAATTATTAGTACTTGTTTTATGGCCTAGCATAAATCTATCCTAGACAATGCTCCATGTGCTCTTGAAAAAATGTATATTCTATTGCTGTTAGATAGCGTTCTATAGATTTCTGTGATATTGATTTGGTTGATAGCATTGATCATATTTTCTATTTCCTTGTTGATTTTCTGCCTAGTTTTTCTACCTGTTATTGATGTGGCATATAAAAGTTTTCAATAATTATTGTTGCATTGTCTATTTTTCCCTTAAATTATGTAAGTTTTAATTTCATGTATTCTGAGGTTCTCTTGTTAGGTGCATGTATGTTAAATTGTTATCTCTTCCTGTTGAGTTGACCCTTTTATCATTATAAAATATCCCTCTTTTAGTCTAATAACACTTTTTTGTCTTAAATTCTATTTTGTCTGCTATTAATATAGCTATTCCAGCCTTCCTTTCAGTACTGTTTGCCTATCTTTTTGCATGTACTGTTTGTATAAGGTTTATATCCTTTTGCTTCAAACCTATTTGGATCTTTGAATATAATGTGTGTCTTTTGTAGACAGTATATAGTTGAATTGTGGTTATTCTTATCCATTCAGTCAATCTCTGTCTTTTATTTGGAGAGGTTATTTCATTTATATTCAATGTAATTGCTGATAAGGAAAAACTGGCTTCTGCCATTTTGCTATCTGTTTTCTGTATGTATATCTTCTTTGTACCTCTCCTGCCATTACTACCTTATTTTGTGATAAATAGCTATTTTTTAGTGTCTCATTTTAATTAATTTGTTGTTTCTTTTATTATGTATCTTTTGAGTTATTTTTGTAGTGGTTGCCTTGGGGAATATAATCTTAAAACAATCTAGTTCAGATTAATGCTAACTTAATAGTATACAGGATCTTTGCTCCAGTATAGCTCCATTCTCTCTTCATTTCATTTTGCTATTATTGTCATAGAAAGTATATCTTTATATGTTATTATTCCATCAACACAATTTTATAATTATATCTTTATGCAATTGTATTTTAAATAAGGTAGATGACAAAGGTTACAAAAATGCATTTGTACTGTCTTTTATGTTTACCTATATAGTTATCTTTACTGGTGGTGGTCTTTATTTCTTTGTGTGAATTTGAGTTATTGCCTAGTCCTTTCATTTCAGACAGAAAGACTCCTTTTAGTATTTCTTGTATGTCATATCTGCTAGTGAAAAATTCTTTCAGTTTTTGTTCATTGGAAATGCATTGATTTTTCTTTAATTTTTCAGGGATAGTTTTATCAAATATAGAAATTTTCGTTGACAATATTTTTCCTTTCAACACTTTGAGTATGTCATCCCAATGCATTCCAGCCTCCATGGATTCTGATGAGAAGTCCACTGTTAATCTCATTGAAGATCCCTTATACATGATGAGTTGCTTTTATCTTGCTGCTTTAAAGAGTCTTTCTTTTCCTTGTCTTTCAACATTTGACTATGATGTGTCTGGGAGTAGATATCCTTCGGTTTATCCTACTTGAAGTCTGTTGAACTTCTTGGATGTATAGATCAAAGTTTTTTGTAAAATTTGGGAAATTTTTGGCCAAATATTCTTTCTGCTCTTTTATCTCTCTCTCTTCTCCTCCTAGGATTCCCATTATATGTATGTTTATATGCTTGGTGGTGTACTATAGTTCTCTGAGACTCTGTTATGTTTTTTCTTCATTCTTTTTATTTTCTGTTACTCAGAGTGAATTATCTCAATTGAGTTATCTTTGGGTTCTCTGAGTCTTTCTTCTGCCAGCTCAAATTTGCTATTGAATCTAGTGAAGTTTTCATTTTAATTCTTATGCTTTTCAACTCCAGACTTCCTATTTGAATTTTTAAAAAAACTTCTATCTTTTTATTGATATTCTGTATTTGGTGAGGCATCATTGTCGTACTTTTCTTTAATTCTTTAGGCATAGTTCCCTTTAGTTTTTGAGCATATTTATAAAAAGCTGCTTTGAAGTCATTGCCCAATAAATCCTATGTTGAGATTCTTTAGGAACAGTTTCTACTGACTATTTTTCCCCCTGTGTATGGGCCAGACTTTGCTGTTTTTTTTATGTGTCTTGTAATTTTTTTGTTGAAAGCTAGATATTGTAAATAATATAATTTGGCAACTTAAGATCATATTCTCCTCCTCCTCAGGGTTTGCTGTTTTGTTTATTCAGTTTTATTGTTCTTTTGTCCAGTGACTTTTCTAGGCTAATTTTATAAAGTTTATACTGCCTGTAGTGTGAGGTGATGTAAGTCTCTGCTCAGTTTAGTGATCAGCTAATGATTTGTCAGATATTTCTATAAATGCCTTGAGTCAATAATTTTCCCACCCTTTGCCATAAGTGTTGGGGGGCATCTCTGTGCCATTTGGGGTATGCCTTCAACACTCAAACAGGCAGTTTACAACTCTACCTTAGCCTTTACTCTGGCTTGCACGGAGCCTTAAAGTTAGCCAGAGATAAGAGTTTAGTGCACTCTCAGGTCTTTCCTGGGCGTGTACACAGCCCTGCATGTGCATGTAGCCCTCTAGATTCCTAGGAATATGTCAGAACTCTTTAAAGCCCACTATGAACATCTCATTCTCTAGGTTTTTCTGTTAAGTTTTTGATCAAGCTCTGGCTTGCCCAAACTGATATGGTCAATTCATGTAGCTGTGATGTTAAAGGATTGCAGCTGATTATGTTTGACAAATGCACTACAGATCGGGTTTTTCTCATGGAGGAAGCTCTGAGTCAGGTCAAATAATGAAAACACTGGAGCTTTCTCAGGGAGCTATGAGACAAGTCAAATAGTGATGATGCTCTGAGATGGGACTTTTTGAATCCAATCTGCCCTTTCTAGTGATTATGAGGCTTTTTTTTTAATAGCTACTGTGGTTGTGAGTTGGCCAGTTTTCAAGGTGATTGTGGAGCTGGGGAGAAGGACCACAGGAATAGGCCAAGGTAAAAATGTCATAGAGTTTTCTTACAGAGATTCGGTGGCTTTTCTTGAATAAATGCTCCTCAGATTGCTTAAGGCCTTTGGTTAATTCCCAGATTTCTAAAAAAGTTGATTGTTATAAATTTGCCAGTATTTTCATTGCTTTTATGGAGATGTAGATTTACAGGGGTCCTCACTGTGCCATTCCAAAAGTCCCACTTGGTTAGCTATTATTTTATTATACGAGCTGTTCCTTAGCTTGATTTTTTTCCCATTTAACAATGCTGCTTAAAGATTTTTCTATACCAGGTCATGCAGATCTTCTGTAGTGTTCCAGAGTAGGGATACAACATTATTTGTTTAATCATGTCCTATTAGTGAACCATTTAGTTTTTTTCCAAGGTTTTTTCCTTATCAAAATGAATACAATACCATTTTGAATTTTTAAAAATATATTGCAAGTATATATCTTTAGCTTAAATTCCCAATTGAGGAATAGCTGGCTAAAGAACATGGGCAGTTCTAATTTTGAATGCTATTGTCAAATTGCTCTCAAGATAGCTGCACTAATTACACTCCTTCTACTACTACATCAAAGTGCCTTTTTTTTTTAGACAGGGTCTCACTCTGTCACCTAGGCTGGAGTGCAGTGGTATGATTATAGCTCACTATAACCTCAAACTCCTGGGTTTGAGTCATCTTCCCACCTCAACCTCCCAAGTAGCTAGGACTACAGGTGTGTGTTACCATGACTGGTTAATTTTTTTATTTTTTGTATAGTGGGGTCTCACTGTGTTGCCCAGGCTGATCTCAAACTCCTGGCTTCAAGTGATTCTCCTTCCTTGGCTTCTCAATGTGCTGGGATTACAGGTGTGAACCACTGCACCCAGTTCAAAGTGCCTTTCTTTATAAATATATATATATTTGCCAACACTGAGCATCTTCTTAATTTTTGCTAATTCAATAGTTCAGAAAATGATGTCTCTTTCCATTAATTTACTTATTTATCTTAGTATAAGGCTGTCTGTTCACCTCACACATGGTTTAAAAGCTCCTTTGGATCGAGACTTTGCTATAGCAAGAGGAAAGGAAAAAGTAGTTGTAGATATGGGAACATCACAGAGCATGCCCTATTACCAACGTGGTTTTTCCAGTGGTTTGTAAAATCAGTCTAGGGATAAAGCCATCAATCATTCCCTGCTGTTGCCATTATTTCATGGATTTGGGTAACTTCATACTTCAACATTCACGGTGATTGTTGGAAAATGGAGTTCTACACCTTGGAATTTGGCATGATGACTCAGATGGCAAATGCATCTCCCTCTTGTAAGTTGCTCTCGGGCTCTGATAAACCCTGACTGGAACTTACAGTTGCTCACAAACATTTTAGCTAGCTACTGGTGACTTTTTTCTTTCACAGTTGCTGTTAGGTTTGTTCCAAGTGGGAACTCAAAAGGTATGTATGCGACGGAATGCGGTTAATAGAAAGCTGAAGTTTGTGAAACAATAGCGGCAGGAGTCTGGAGAGTTCCTGGAGGTTGTAAACCTAACAGACAGCTGCAGCCAGCATTCCTATTCCACTCCCCATCATAAGGATGGAACTACCTTCCTCCCTTATTTCTACAGGATGAGACTGACCCAGGGGTCCCAGAAATAGGTTGTTTTAAAAAAGAATTTATTGCAGCGGCTGTTCTGGCCCAGGTGCTCACTCCCCCCTGAGAAACCCTCTATAAAACCCAAGGCTTTCCCCTCCCTCAGTGTGGATGCTTTTTCTCTTCCACTCGTCTGCACCCAGATGCCCAAAATAAACAGCATTTTGCTTCACATGAGGCTTCGTGTGTCTCTCAGCTCCGGACCTAACAGTTGCAACTAGAAAGAAGTGCACATGCTTTGGGCTTAAGAATTGTTTGTAGAGGGCATGAGAATATTATTGTGTTAAGGCTGTTTTAAAAGTATTTTATGAGGGGGCTGTAGAGAAGAAAATAGTGATGTTTAAAGTGAGGTTTTAAAAGACAGGGAAGATTGACTCAAACGGTACAAAAACAATTCATGTAACCAAAACGTTTGTACCTCTGTAATCCTCTGAAAAACAAAAACAAAAACAAAAAAGACAGGGAAGAAATTAAAGGTCTGCACTTGAAGACCTGGTATACCTAAATGGCAGGTAAAGTTCATAGAGAGCTCTATTATGACAAAGAGAACACCGCTCTTGTCCAGGGTGATGTCTTCAATTATGTTTGTTGTCTTTGGGACAATAGCATGGTTTCCAAAAGCCATGCCATGTTTGCTTAATACACAGCTTGTTCTTTTACATTGTGATCTGAGAAACCAATACAGACACCCTTTATCAGCTAAGATGGCCCTAAGGTTAAGGAAACAAAAGTTACCTACAGGTCACAGGTTCAGGGCTCAGCTGTCATGGCAACCTCCTAAATTTCCTATGGCTACAAGAAAAATCATACTCTTGCTAAACTTCCTAATAATAGGAGCTCTCAGACAAATGATCAGACTCCTCCTAACTCTGATTTACAACCCAGACCACTACAACTCTGACAGGACAGAGGACCAGCCTTACAAACACTGTTTCCTGTTAAGTAACTTCAGACCTCTTAAGCCAGTTTCAGCCAGCTTATAGAGACTGCACATGAACTGACTTTGTGCCCTATAGTTCAGCTTTTGACATAGAGATCCAAATTCCACCTCATTTTAATGCTAAAACCCTGCCCCAAAGTGAACGTGGGAGTATGTTACATGTATGTTTACCCCTTGTGGATGCATTTGACTCCTCTCATAAATATGTATAGCTTTTCTCCAAAACCCGCTGAATCTGTATGACTCTATTGTATAATCTGGACCCTGTGAGGCATTAAAACCCAACCTGCCCTTTCTTTCTTCAAAGAGAGAGAGAGAGAGAGTACCTTTGGTCTACACCAGAGACTGTCTCTTCCTTGTTTACAAACTGATATTGCCAACAAAGCCTTCCCTTTCTACTATTTAACCATCCTGGTAGTCTTTTGGATGACAAAATCCTCCCTACATGGCCGTTCTCGGGCTATGGATATTATGCTATTCAAATCAAGCCAGTAAAGAAGTTGAGTGGGGAGCATGCAGGGATTGGGGGAGCAGCGTGGGAGATAAGCAGAGGTCTTACTATGGTGCTGTAAGATTGAAGAGGGAAAGCTTCCCCTTTGCCCTCTGAAGGATCACAGAAAATGAATTGACAAAAGGCAGATTGATAATAGAAAATGGTATACAAAGTTTATTGAACATGCATAGGGGAGTAAGAGTCACAGGAGTACGATTACTCCATAATCTAATGAGGTCCAGATGCTTACATGTCCTTCCTTATAGGGGAGGGGGAGGTGGGGAATGTAGGCAATTCTTTAGAGAGACAGTAAATGAGTAAATCATTATTAGGGAGAATGAATGGATCTGGGAGACAGAAATTAACTTGTAAATGATTCTCTCTGGAATTTCAATGAGTCCAAAAAGCAGACGTTATCTTGTGAAAAACTTTGTCCAAGTGTGGTTACATTCCTCAGTCTTCTTTTCTGGGATAGATAATGAGATTTCTGGGAGGAAGTGCAAGGCAATTCTGTTTTCTTTGGCAGGTCCAGTCTTAAGGTAGATAAAGGACTATCAGAGTAAAGCTTCTTTCAGCATCTGCTAACCTTCAAGGGCCTTTAATTTAAAATAATCAACATACTGAGATGCAATATTTTGGGGTAAAATTCTTCAGGCTCCTTCACTGCTGTCATCAACTCTTTGGTGACCTTGGAAAAGTTACTTAATGTCTCAGTTTTCACATCTCTTAAGTAAGGCAATGATAAGCAGGGAACACAGAAAGCATTATAAAAGCATTGTAGTAGGTATTACTATAATCACTCACTATTCAGAGAGACTGAACTTGATCAGGTAAGCCACTGATAAAGGCCTATACTTTTAAAACCTTTTTTCTCCTGACAATGATTTTGTACCTTAGTGAGTAAAAATATAATCGCAAAGAAAAGAAAGCTAGTATTATCCCTTTGAAACACTGACAGGACAGCAGAATGGTTAAACACATGGGCTCTAGAGCCAGTCTGCCTGTCTTCATATCCTGGCTCTGCCCCTTAGCAGGCTGTGTAAGCTTGGGCAATGCCTCAGTTTCTTCATTTGTAAAATAGGAATCATTCAATGCAATCATCCATTGGATTGCTGTAAGGATTAAATTAGTTAATAAAATAAAAGCACTTAGTACTGGACAAATAGTAAGCACTCGATAAATATTAGCTATCTTTGTTATTACTGTTAATTTAAAATGCTCTCCTTTGTTCAAGCCCTGAGCAGGAGTCAGTAAGACAGGTGGAGGCAAAGAGCTGGCATGTATGAGAGCAAGGAAACTAGAGGCTTTCCTCCAACTCCACCAGGGAGCTCATAGTTCTTATGATGGTATTGCTGACATACCAGTCAGTAATTTCTCTGACGGTACTATCAGGGTGTTTTGTAAAATACATCAATTTCATGCAAAATGTATTCCTTGGACTTCTTGCATCAGAATCAACAGGGGAGGGAAGAAATGATAAAATGCAAATTCCAGACCTTCATCCCAAAGCTGCAGAATCAGGATTTCTGGACCTCAGATCTAAGACTGTATGTTTTTAACAGGAAACCCAGGGCCTTCTGATATAGACTAAAGTTTGAGAACCACTGTACCAGGGTATGTTTAGATATGGTTTGGCCAGAACACAGTAAGCAGTTAGTAAAACTGACAGTGACATCAAATGGTACTAGTATGTGAATCCATATTCAGCTTGGTCCTGGAGCTGCTCTCACTACATTTGCTTCTCCTCTCAGGCTAATGAATAATCTTGTTTTGTAATTTTTGAACTCAGGTGACAAGATATCCTGTTTCTGGGCACAGTAAACAAATGTTTAATTCTTAGGCTTTTGTCACGTAAATTTTTGATACTGGCTGTAGCTCTAGATTTTACCAGTAGGGAGCACAGTCAGTCTATTGATCTTGAGCTTTGACTAACTAAGAAGTTTGAGATGGTCTTTTCTCTCTTTCAGTATAGAAATTTTTTCCTTCTGATTGGTTAATTACAGACAAGGGCCACTTCTGTGTGGGGTAGGAATGTGACCCTTATGGTGGAATTATTCATTTTTCAAAGATGACATAGAATGAAATCCATCTAAAACTTTTATATCTGAAAAATATGGTCTCTTAGACATGCCACCCCATGAAATGAAATAGAGCCCTTCTTTCATGAGAAATATGCACTCCAATTGAGCACTTTGGAATAGGGTGTGAAATGTAGAGAAATGTGTAAGAAAAATTATGAGATGTTGAATTACTCTATTTTTGAAAACATCGTGCTTTGGCATGTGGAATTAGACACCTGGAGGGAAATACTGGAATGCTTGATGAAACATAAATTTCCATTTTCCTGCAGTTCGAGGTGTTTTTTCTCAGTTCCACAGACTGCTTAATTATATCATCTAAAATGAAACTATATGGGCAAGGGTTTGGAGCCTTTGGGCAAAAGATAAAACACAGATCAGATTTACCTCTCCTTCCTCCGAATCCCCAAAGTCAAAATATCTGAGACCCTCAAATGGAAACCTTTCTCAGTGTTTTCTGTACAACTTTTCATAAACTCAAAAAGAAGGATGAGTTCATTAATAAAATGTAGACAAGTTTTAGACTAAAAGAAATTGAACTGAAAATCAAGACAAGTAGAATTTCTGTGAAGCAATCCCCTAGTACTTGAAGTGGGCTTTGGTCTCAGGATGCTCAAATGTAATACTGGGTCAAAACACTTGGGAATGTGGGTTAATATTTATTAAGTGCCCACAATGAATGTGCTGTGGGGAATCAGTTTGTGTTGGTTGGCCTGAAGACTGTGAACAAGTTTCAAACTAATATATTTTTTTCTTTATTTTTTCTCTGGTGGCCTAAATAGTCATTGTAGTTTCTCTCAGTATAAAGGTTTATGCTCTTGGGATTGGTCTATAAATTGGTTACAGCCTTTTATATCTTCAAAGCCATATTCATTGCAATGACTGATGGGATCCACTGATGATGCAAAAAACGAAGATTTAGAAAAATATATGCAGATTATTGGCTACTTGAAAGAAAAGAGAAATTTCCCTGGGTGATAGTTAAATAGAACTTGTTTTTTCTGGCCTTAGATTCTCACATCTGCTCTATGTATGATGCATCGTGAAATTTACTCTGCTCTGCTAGACATATTTTGATTCCCCATAATGTAGAACATGAACTTTCTCTAGTCAATTTAAGTCTGTCAAAACAAAACCTCTTTGATGAATAATATTCATTTTATAAAGGTCTTACTCCAAAAACTAATGAGGATTTTTGAAAAGGAAAACCTGTCCTCATACTTGTCTTCAAAATGGTGTTCTATTTTGATTCAAGAGCAAGAGCTATAGTTATTTGGAAGCTTTTTTCCTCTCCTTTTTCCAACCAGTTCTCAATCTCCTAAGTACTACTTTTCCCCCTTTGCTGGTAAAAATACAACAAATAAAAATATTGCAGAATATAATAAATGGAATTGTTTGCCTTGTGATATGTTATCTTTGGGTATAATCTACAGACTGTAGCAATTCCATACCATTGTATCAGCCTAGACCTGTGGGGTCAGTCTGCAGCAAAATTGTGAAGTAAGCAAAATTGGTTTCTGCTCCCTCCCTACCCCTCAGTGTAGTGCCTTGACTTTACACAGTGCTCTAGATGCTTTCCCTTAAAATATCTCTTATTTGCTTTCCAATTAGTGTTTTTGGTTCTCTCTACTTATGATCTCATCCTTCAGAGAAAAAGTTAATCTCATAGACTGGATTGTGATCATCATATGAGGATGGGTCTTACTTTGTTAATGTTTTACCACTTTGCAAGTAACATATTTGCATTTAACAGAGATTTTGAGAGACAGCAATTTAACACAAAAGGGATGGCTTTTTAATAGTAGGGATTTTAGATTCTGTGACAAATTACTAGATGTCGACAAGATTGCTAATTACCTCCTCCAGCATGTCTTCTTGCCCTCTTCCTCAGTGACAGAAGCTGGATTTCATTTGAGGTGATAATGCGCCCAGAACAAAGACTATTGCTAGTCTCCTTTGAAATTATGTTTGGCCACGTGACTAAGTTCAGGCTTATGACATGTAAGCAGAAGTCTCCCTAAAAAATAGGGGGGTGTCCTTTTGTCTAATCCAGCTTCTTTCTGATGCCAATCTGGAATGTGGACATGACAGCTACAGCTAGATTATCCTAGGTCATGAGGTGACCTTGAGAATGAAAACCACATACTGAACGTGGTAGAAAAGAAAGATAGGTGCATGAGTCAGTTGACTGTACCACCTGGACTACCTACTTCTACCTTGCTTAAGTTATGTCATTTTGGGATTTTACAGTTATATGCAACTAAACTTGATCCTAACAGCAAGACAACTATCTTTGGGAAATCAGGGCCTTGCAGATCTCTCAGCATAATTGGTAGGCTAATTCTGAGAAAGCCATCATTGTTGGCTTTTGAAATAGAGAAGTTCTTAGTCTCTGAAAGCATATGGAGAATTCTTGGTTTCTTGAGTCCTTGTGAAAAAAAGTTCTATCTCATACTTAATTGTTTAGAGGGCATAGATCTTATCATGTCAAATATTTTATAAATGACTAGGCAACAAAGAGGATAACATATTTTCTATTTGCCATGCTAGCATCTAGCTGTATGCTGGGTTCTTTGTATCTTGTTGATCATCTTAGAGTAATGGTTACCCTAGATTGACATGCCCTGGTAGGAAAAAACCCTCAAAGAGAGAAGTAGTTTGGAGGAACAGGAAATGTAAAAGGTCAACCACAAACCATTCTGATTTAAGCATGACATGATTTAAGCATAACCAAAACATGAAAAGCTATTATTGGGAGCATGGGAGATTTACATCTCAGTGGTTCACCAGATACACATGACTAGAACAACACCGCTGTGTAAGAGGCAACCCCCACCCTGAAGAACAGATTTCAGGGGACACAGTGAATTTGTGAGTCGATGTGCCACACAGGCTCATTTGCAATATAAATAAGCTCAAATCATTGTGTTCTATTTCCAGGTAGTCATACTGCTTCTTTTTTACTCTCTACTTCAGCAGCTCACCCGTGGCTAGGCCTGTACCCTAAATCCCCTGCCCTTGGCAGATGTCTTGCTCTTGGCTCACTGATGATTGATATGAGTGTGAGCCTGAATTGTGTTTTAGTAGCCAACATTGCTGTAAGTAAGACCAGCAGAAATACTGCTGTCAGTGGAAAATTCAGAATGGCAAATGATAGCATCAGCAGGGAGGGATAAATATAAACAATATATTAATATCACTGTCAGACAGAGATCATCTCAGCACTGTGGAGTTGCTGGGGATTTTCGTTGTTTTTGTTGTTAGTTTGTTTGTTTTGGTTGAGGGATTTATTGTGGCTTGGTCTATTTTTCTTGGTTCAATCTGCCTCTCTCTTTCTGAGTCCTTTTAGCAAGGACAATAGGCCTGAGTGTGAAGTTAAGAGAATGGAAGAAAAGATAGACAATGGAACCCAAATCTCAAAGCAGCAAATAGACAAGTGACTAGTCACTGGGTTCCAAATGTCAGAACTGAATATGGATTTAAATAAATTATCAATGCAGTCATTGGATAGGTAGCTTTCATGTGAATTGGTTAAAGATACCCAAGGAGACTTATGAACAGGACTTTGGAATGCCAGTGACCATATTTTGTGTATGTGTACATTCATACCTGGTTTTTAATATGGAGCCACTTTGTTTTTCTTGTTAGGGAACAGCATGCTGTCAGCAAAATTAAGCCCCAGGATGAAACTTCTTCAAAAAAGGAAAGCCAAAATGAAATCATTTTTAAGGGTATAAATAAAATAGATCCACGCATTTCCTGACAGCCTGAATGAGAAGGTCCATATTTATCTCAGTAAGCTTTCAGTGTTAGACTTTAGGAGCCAAAGTGACAGTTTTGGACTCAGCCAGACAGTGAGCCTTATATATAAAGACTCAAAATAGATTTCCTTTGCCCCTAGCCCTGCCAAAGAGCCATTTTAGGTGTGCAGGAAGGCGCCGAGCACACTAATACATAGTGTCCTTATGCTGAGTAGGAGCAATGGATGGCTTTGCCTCACCTGACTTTTCTTGATTAGAATTTAGATCCCCAAATAATCTGAAAGGTCATATGATATTTCTTGTAATTTCATGGCAGATGTGCTTTTTGCCTTTTTTCTTTTTTATACATAGCATCATTGAAAATTGAGATGAAAATGCAAAAAGCCTGCATTTGTATAATGGAAATAGATAATTGAGCTGTGATTAATTATCGAGGCTTTTGATCATTCTGGAATTAGAGGAATTCCTCACACTTGTAGAAATTGACTGTGTCATAAGATAAGGAATACAAAAATGAATTTAAGTAAGATGAGAACCTTCATCCCAAATTTGAACAGAACTCAAGGTCAACTTCCATAATAATATTCCGAAGGTCTCTGTAGCTGTGCTCTTTTACAACTTTTGCTTTTTCTTCTACTTTCTTTCCCCTCTTCTTTCTTATCGCCCTCAATCAAAGAAAACCCAAACATTTAAAGTCCCCTATATGCTTTAGACACTGTGTTAGTTTCTAGACAGAGCAAAATGGGAGAGGGGACGGGCCCTCTTCTTTTAGAATTTGTATATTAAAATCGTACTTAGAGGGTATGTGCATTGAGTGATACACAGTTGGCCCTCCCTATCCATGGGTTCAACATCTAAGGATCAAAAATATTTGGAGAAAAAACCCAGTAAAAAATAACAACACAACAATAAAAAGTAATAAAAATAAAAACAATGTAGCATAACAACTATTGAAATAGCATTTACATTGTATTAGTTATTACAAGAAATCTAGAGATGAGTTAAAATATAGGAGGGGATGTGTGTAGGTTATATGCAAATACTATGTCATATTATATAAGGGACTTGAGCATCCATCGATTATGGTATCCTGGGTAGGGGTGGGGTCCTGGACCCAATCCCCTGCAGATACCAAGGGACAACTGTATTAACTTATACAGACATAGAATGAAGTAGAGAGGATTTAGATTTCATGTTTGAGCAAAAGGAAAATGGGATTTTTAAAATTTCTTCAAATCAATGAGAGACAACTCCATAAAGGACATGGGATGGCTGGACAAATAGAGCATGAAGCTAAGGTGGCTGAGGAAAGCAAAGGGGGTGGGTAGGGCGATGGGAGGAGAAAAGAGATGGGAGGTGGTAGTTTAGGGTGGTTTGAGTAAAGATGTTTCAAATGGGAGTTAGGCCTGATCCTTAATGCAGTAAGTAGCTATTACTTGGGAAAAGACTCTTGGGAAAATAAATTCCATTAATAAAATCTGTGAGTGAAAAATAAACTTTGTGTGAAACCACTTATGTTGGTTTCAGTCTACAACCTGGGAACTTCAGCAGGGAGGAGGTTGAAAGAGATGAGCTAAGAAATAACCTGTGGCCTGGACCATAAGCATAATTGCGGGAAGGTTTAGGAGGGAAAGGTGGGAGACTGTCATGGACGATAGGGATACATTAAAATTACTACAGGGTCTCTGGCTTGGAAGGTCAGAGTAACTTTGGTGTTGCCCCTTGTGTGGTGGGGAGGCTGGGCTTAGGGAAGGGTGATAGAAGGAAGAGAGGCAACTCTAGCTTCATTGGGGCTGATGAGAGAAGTCTAAGGCATGACGTAACGGATCTCTACACAGGACTCAAAACTCTATGACAGGAGAGAAATATCATACTTTCTCCTTTTCCAACCTGGCCTGGGCCTAAATTGAAGTGACAGACTAGTGTGTTTGGATTTGTTTGTTTGCTGCGTTGTTTTTTTCCCTAAACACATGATGATTTGAATGCTTCTGTAACCATGCCTTTGTATTTTCTTTTGAACTCATGGTCTACTTCATTAGGGGATCACACTTTGCCATTGTGAAATTATTTGAAGACTGAGGTATCTCATTTGAACAAGAAATGTTTCCTGGATTGAAAAAACGTGAGGTGTATAATTATCTAGAGATGAGTTAAAATATAGGAGGGGATGTGTGTAGGTTATATGCAAATACTATGCTGTATTATATAAGGGACTTGAGCATCTGTGGACTTGTGTCCTGGGTTGGGGGGGGATTCCTGGAGCCAATCTCCTGTGAATACCAAGGGATGACTGCATTAACTTATTTAGGCATAAAATGAAGTACAGAGGATTTAGATTTGAAAATCTAAAATGTGATATGAATCCACCTATACTTCTTAGTGTGTGTGTGTGTGTGTGTGTGTGTGTGTGTTACATATATCCAAAGCATACACAACTGTAGTTAGTTGTATATAAGTTCCTGTGTTTGGGCTTATGTATTCTGGGTGTCTTATCTTTCTTTGAAATTAGGAAGTATACTTTCTACTTCATTTATATCCCTCACAGAGCATGATATATATAGTATACTATAGATTGCATAAATTTGAGCATCTCAGGAATTTAAAATTATTGGCTGATCTAAAAAAGCAATGTTATAAATGAAGAATTTATTAAAAAAATAGAGAACATCATAAAGTCCATACAACCTCAAATGAATCTTAAGTCTTTTACATTTTTCTATTTAAACTGTAAAGTAATGCCTGTTATGATAATCGAAGTACTCCAGAATGATCAGATGTCTTCTAAATCATCAATAAAAAAGAAAATATTTTCAGTGATGTGCATTGTTAGATACATTTTATTGTGCTCTCATTCTGTGAAAATTGGTAATCCAAGTATGGCTTGTATGCTAATTATCAATTAATGACCGGCTAACTTGCCTCAGCCTAGAGCAAAGCCATTTCTATGTGTTTCCTCAACTGTTAAATGGGGGGAAATGACTCCTGGCCCGCAAGCATCTTGGTGAAGATTTTATTTGAAAATATTTTTCTGATAGAAAGTTCCAGACAGATATTTTCATGACACAATAACTTTGAAGTTGAGCAATGAAGGATGCTACCTTCAAATGAAACTAGAAGGGGTGACAGATAGGTAGAGCATGAATTTTGAAACTGGAACTGGCTGGGACATCAAGGTTAACATTACCCTGTAACCACTTCTTTTCCTTTCCTCTTTGCCGCCATTTTCCTTTCCCAAGCAAAGTGTGAGGTGATTGGGAACTAGGCCTTATCCTTCGTTCAAGAAAGCAGCATATTGCTAGTTCCCTATGATTTGGGAGGGAAAATCTTATTTGATTCCTTACCTCAGTAATTTCTTATGATGCCTGTTTTGTGAATGATATTTATGGGGCCTTGTTTTTCAGACAATTGCCTTGGAAAGTTATGTAACTGGACACTGACCTAAAGATAAGTCAGATGTGAAGGTTATGAGATGTTGAATTTGTCCAAAGTTGAGCTCCTGTTTATAGGAGGAGAGCCTGGGACCCTTCTTGCTAGGTTAGCTTTCTCCTTTGCTGAGTGTGCACATTTGGAATATTTTAGTGTTGGCCTGCTGTGACTCACTGCCTGTCCAGTGGCTTAATTGATACTTAAGCAAGTCCACAATATGTCTTTCAGATAATTAAACATTGAGGCTATGCACACACAAAAAAATCTGTTTTGATGTATTGGTTATGGGGACTTTTTATCATCAGCTCCTAATTTCTACTTTCTCAATACAGCAGAGTAAAATATGGCATTTGAGAATCATTACGCTTTGCCCTTTCGTACTCCCGAACCTGATGAAGTGCAAACTTCATTGTTGTCATCCATGTTACGCAGGTCTGTTTCATTTCAGTTGCTGGGAATATGCTCAGCAAACACTTACCCAGTGTGTTCAGCAGCAATCACGCCATTGGTGATGATGTAGAAGTTTATTAGAACATGAAGAGAGGAATTACCTACAAGTAATTCTGGAGTACTGGCTACCAAGAGCCAAACGCCTCAGAGGCGGAAATTCATTGGATAGCATGCATTTATTATATGTTGGCTGCCAGAAGTTTAAGCATTTAAGCTCAAACTTCCTATTAGACCCTTCCCAGCATGCGGGCCACCCACCAGTTGCAAGGCATGATGACACGACAGATGACCCGTCCTCCTTGGTAGCAGTATGGATACGGGTAGTAACCTAGTAATGGTTCACAGACGCGGCGGCAGTAGCGGTTGCCTCGGCGGCAGTAAATACAACAATAACCTCTCTCGTCCAGCATGGGGTCAAATTCTATTCCATTTTCAGTCTGAAAGAAGAAGAAGCCAGTGTTGGGGACAGGGGTAGAGGCAGAAGGTTCACTAGGAAGAGGTCTCACCAACCAGGGGAGGCCTGTAAGACTTTACGAGGTGGGGGCTGGTGAGAAATTAAGCTCCTTAGCCTGATCATGAAGATATATCAATAGAGATCAAGATTGATTTTTGAATGAGCTTCCTGGAGATTCCAAGTTTTTAAAAGATTTTTTGTTAAAACCGTGATCATTCTCCTTCCAATGATCGTGATCTGAGGGGTAGTAAGTTCTGTGAGGGATCTTTGTTTCTCCTCTACCAAGAGTTAACATGAACATAACTCACATAGTCATTTATTGGAAGTTCTTCCTCACTTGCTTGTCTGGTGTGACGGGTCCTCTCCACCTTCACTTGGGGGACCACCCACTGCTCATTTTGTTCAATCCCTTTTTTTTCGTTGGTTGGAAAGTGAAGATCTTCACCATCCTCCTCAAAGTCTTGTAACTCGGAAACTAAAATAATAAATACAAGATTGTGACGTGACTGCTTTGCAAAAGTTTCTGAAAGAAGTGCTTGGCATCATTTAGGCACGCCTGGGCCACTTTTCCAAGCTCCTTCAGCTGATATTTTAAAGAGTATTTTCCAAAACAAACCTGACCATTCCCGTGCACACAGACCTCTTCTTTACTTGTTTGGCATCAGACATTTACTGCTTTACCTTATTAGTGCACTAAAATAAAAACTGAGGACAAGGGACGTCTGTGTCTCCCACAGTGATTTTACCCATAGTAGGTGCTCAATAAATATTTCTTAGTTGTCTGATTTGATTTGATGTCCCCTGTCTTTCACTTGTTTCCCTCTGTTTCCTGTCTTAAAATTTTTTTAAAAACTTTCTATTTGGAAATAATCTTAGATTTATAGAAGAGTTGCAAAAATAGTACAGAGTTCCCATCTATCTTTCACCCAGTTCCCCTAATGTCATCTTACATAATCAGGGTGCAATAATCAAAACTAAGAAGTTAGCATTGGTACAATATTTTTAACAGGACTATAGACTTTATTCAGATTTCATTAGTATTTCTGCTAGTGTCCTTTTTCTGTTCCAGCATCCAGTCCAGGATACCACATTGCAGTTCATTACCTTTTTTTAAGTCTCCAAAGAGTACCAACAGATGTTTGCACTGGTGGGAATGGCCTCTCTTGGATAACATAGTAATCTATGCTTTCCAGAATGAGGGAGGCCAAATTCCATGTTAGCTAGACAGAACAAGATGTCCAGGGGCCTTTACCTTCTCTATGGGCTGTCTGGAAGTTGAGGGCTGGACTCTTCTACTCTGGACCTCTAGCCCCCAATTTTATAGTGATTCCTAAAACAGCCACAAAGAAATTTGTATTGCAGTGATTGTCCTATCTTCTGGGGAGAATGCCACCATTTGACATAGAGAATCCTTCTTGACAACAGAGCATTGTTTTTGCTCTTCTCTCCTCTGTTCTTTGGTTGGACCCACAGTGGTTTGAGCAATAGTCTGGTATCGCAACTGCAATGAATACAGATGTGCAAAGAAAGACAGATTAACTTTTTGCTATCAGTAGTCACATTAGGGTGGTGTTACCTTTGCTGGGATATTTAAAAGCCTGTCAGCATTAATTTATCTGATTTATAACTTGGCTGTGAAAAATTCCCTTCTCTGGCAGTCAGCATATACAGTCTCATCCAAGAAGATATAAACTGATCATTTGTTTTCCTAGAAATGTGGTCTCTGAATGCTGGGAACATTAACCTGTTACTGTGTTTGGAAAGAGGAGGAGGTTGAGGAGGAGGAGGCCATACCTGCTATTAGAGTGGGATTGATCCAATACATGGTCACGTTATCACAAATCTCCAGAATTTTGGAATTTTTAAGAAAGTCTCGGTTTTCAATAGGCTTTTCTGCTGGGACCCAAATGACTGACTGTTCAAAGAATGTTGTGGTAATTTCTTCATTCTGAAAGAAGAGAGTAGTTCAGGATGGGTATTAACAGAGAAATTAATAAAATGAATGTGAAATTATGGGATGCTAGAAAACAATCTATTTTGAGTGTGAATAACAATTCCAATCCTAGGGCTGCTGGTGAACTGGCTCTGTGCCTTGCATACAGTAGGTGCCACTGGGGGTGTTAACAGCTGATCCTTCCCTCTCTTCTAGGTTTAACAGCATGGCTACTTACTGACATAGGAGCCTTTTCTGCTATCATTTCACTTAAAGTCAGAAAGGCTCTCCATTCTTTTCTGGGCACCCAGGGGCCTTGTATGTTTTAATTTAAGCTTCTGGAACCATGAGTGATTTACACTTGTTTTCTCTTTTTTAAAATGGATATTGCAAGCCTGCCTTGTTTTAGGCTTGCAGCTAGGGTTGTGAGCAGAATTTGACCTCAAACTGAAAAAAACTCCTGTAACTCCAACTGGTGAGATCAATTAAATAGCAACTGAACCTAATATTTTGGTTTTACAACATTTGTCTGTTATGGTAGCTAGTTGTAGGACAAAAGATGTCTTTTTATGTTTTAAAGTCAAGCCTGCAGCTGATGATTTCACTGGCTTTACCACTCTTGTGGTAGATGCTTAGATGGTTAGAGGTTAGATGCTTAGAGGTTATCTCACAGAGTGTTTTTGCTTTACATAGCTTTTCTTATATTGCGAAGGATACCATCTTCTCTTTACTTTCTAGTATTGAAGTAATTGTCTTGTATACCTAGTTCTTACTAATTTTTCCCCGACTCATTTACAGCAAGTCTTAGCACCTTTGTCCTTGAGTCTGTAAAGACCTTGGGATGCATCAAAAGGGATTGTATAAAATGAGGTTGGTATGCTGACTAGCTTTGTTAGCAAAATCAGGGCTATTTATATACCTGCTCTACATGTTTAACATGCACACTCCGTGGCTACAGTGGTGAGGGAAGTGCAGAAGAAGAGGGTTTTTGGTCATTCAGGACTACAAATTTGTCTCATAGAAAATATGTAGTGTGAATATGAAAAATAGGATCTACTTGAAGGTGCAATATTCTTACTGTTATGTGATGAATACTTGTGGTATTTTAAAGATTCAGCAAAATTAACTGAAGAATAAATGAGGGCCAAACTGAGATATTATGGGTCTTTGCCTTTATCTCTTTCAGAAAAATAGATCCTATTATGTCACTTTAGGCTTTCATTGCTGGCTGGCCTGCTCAAATGCTTACATTATTTTCTGTAAGGATCAGCATATGATATTGTGTATAGTGGCCTGTTAATCCTATTGATTTTCCTTTCATCTTACCCTTACCTCCCACTGTCATTCCTAATATCCTGGAAGTTGATCTGTTCCTCAGATGCATCTAACTTATGATTATTTAAAAAATAATCTCCAAAATATGTCACTACCGTAGGCCTTGGAACAGAGCATCATCTTTGGGGGAATGTTCTTCTTTCTCTTAGAAATTCTACTAATAAGGATCTGTAACTTCTCTGACCCTGAGGAGACCAGTAGCATGAAAGAGTAATGTGGGAGCTAAGGACAGCTCTGAGACTTGGGTAAGGAAAAGGAAAAAGTGCTCCTCACCCTCCACCCTTCAAAAAAGAAAGGGAAAAGAAAAAGATAAGTGGGTAGGTAAGAGTTAAAATGGGGAGAGTTGAGTGGGAGAAAAGTGAAAAAGAATAGGGCAGAGAGAGGAGAAAGAGAAAAAGGTTCTTATAGTCTATAGAGAGGCCACTGTGCCACTGCCATAATCCCATTTTAGATTTGCCAGTTAAGCACTAAACCAAACCAAACCAAACCTAACCAAACCAATGCTTGTTTTTTCCTTGCTACAGTGGGGTACGCTATCACCATATGGCCCTTCTCCCTACTGGTAAAAACATACTGGGATGATAGACAGAATGCCAGGGAACAATAAAGAGTCTCAAGGGCTTTATGGATAGTTGTATTTTAGTTGTATAGCATCCATCTTGTACTAGGCTTTCAGGGGCCCTTCAGTGATTGCACCAGTACCCTACATTGCCTCACCCTGGCCTAGCAGTGCGTTTCCAGAGGATTCGTATTTCACTGCAATTCTCACCCTCTTTGCTTTTGCCTTTCCTAGTGAGGTTAAATGTGGTCTATTTCATTAGCGGCCCAGTACAAAATGGTAAGGCAAATGAACTGAAATCTTTAAACTAGGTGAATGTTGCAGTGTGATGAGTGACAAGAACCTCAGGTGGCCTTTGGAATATTTTTTAAGGATTTTATCTTAGATAAGACTGATTTCATTTCTCTGGCTCATCCCTCTTACTAGAGATCTTTGGTTTGGAAGCAAATGTACATAATGTTAATGGGTACCCAGGTATAAATGTGTAGTGTTGCACCTAAAAGCATGAAAGGTTTTTGAGAGGCCTGAGTTCAAGACCTCAATCTACTACTCAATAGGTGTGTGACCTTGGGCAAGTCATTTTTTGATTCTGAGTCTCAGTTTCTTAATCTGAAAATAGTGTTACTAATAGGATCTATTTATAGGGTTGTTTGAGAATCAGAGGAGAGTAAAGCATTGAGTACAATGTTTGGCACATCGCACCCAATATATCATGTCTTTTGCTACCACTATTGTTACTCTTACGTACCTCATCTATTTCCTCTTCTGGTTCAGAAAATTCAGGAATCACTTTTATCTGAGTTTTGATAAAACATTTTTGAAGACCTACAAAGTAGATGCCAGTGTATCCCTATAAAACAGACAAAACAATAATAAAAATTCCTGAAATAGCCACAGTTAATGAGTTCCATGATCTGTCAGGACCCCAGACTAGCAATATCTGAATTCAAAGGGAAAGCTTTATCTACTAAATTAAATGGAGGTTAAAGGCTATTTTTAACCTGACTCAACTGCTCTAATATTTTAAGAGGAAAGCCTTAGGGAAAAACATCCAACTTACGTTTTTAAAGTCATGTACTTCCAATGTTTCATCAGTGCCATTTCCACTTCTGAATATTTCGGTTCTGGTCACAGGATCGATTTCCATGTAAATCTTCTTCTTCTCTCCATTGCTGTAGAAAGTGTGCTCCATGTCATAGGTCTGGGAGAACAGAGGAAAACAATCTCTAAGATCCTCAGTGTGCCCCTTCACAAAATACTTTAATTGGGTAATATCTGGGGCACCTTCTCTTTCCAGAGCTTTTGTAGTGAGGTACCATCTCAGCAGTTTGCCATTGGGAATTCTTTGAAATTTGAGTTTAAAGTGAGGTGCCTTTTGGCTCTCAAGTTGATATGGGGATCCCTTCAGAACTGGTAGTTTGAATTCAAGCCAAGTTGCTGAGCTAATTACTAAGAATTCCAACAGTTTTCTTGGCAGCCCTGACTAAATAGCAAATGATATTCTACAAACCAGCCTGTAAAGTATTTTCCCCTTGTGTTAAGCTGAGGGATCACCTAAAACCTATACTGCTTCCTTGAGCTACCACAACCCTTTCCAAGTGCTCTGTGATCACCCTTCCACCACCCCCATGAAATTCACTAGGGCTGAGAAAGAGACTCGAACACACTTAGAATGGTTAGGTATTATTCTCTATCTCCTTATCTATTCATATTGCCACACAGTCTTGGGTCTGTCTTTTTTTAGAATCTGAAGATGTTCCCCTTGATCAATATTAGGTAACAGTGTTACCTTGCCCTATTGCTTCCTTTTGCCCTTTAAACTCCAGGAAACATTTATTGCCTTCCGCTAGCCTTCTCTTTTATAGGCTAACTAACCCCATCCAGTTTATTCCTGGCTTCTGTTTTCCAAACCTTACTCAGTTGTCTTCCAGGTTTGCAGATTCTCCTATAGATATAGAATTCAGCAACTGTGCCAAGTGCCCTGCATTAAGCAATGCGGAGCCTCCCAAGAAGAGTGACTTGGAAAGGCTGCCAATCAGGTCTCTCTTGAGTGGCTGAAACAAAACCCCAGATTTTCTCCTCCCCTCTAAAAGAGGCAATTGTCTTTCTAAAGACCAAGAGGACCAGTCCCACATAGTATCCCAGTTTATGAGTAAGCTCATAACCTATAACTTAGGCCATATTTATAGCTAGAAGCAAATAATAAGCATAAAGGAATTTGCTACCTGTCACAAACCGGGCCAGACCTGCTGGTGCCACTTGGAAGTCTATCTTATCCCTGTTGTTAGGAGGCCTTTGTTTATCAAGTTTCTTCATATTCATTTTTCCTTATGAAAAGAATTTGGGAAACTAAAAGCCTGAAAAAACAAGTCGTCTACGGAGGCAACATTGCTTTCTAACGATATGGTTCCCAGTGGCTGCCTTGTAGAGCTTACACTTGATTGGGTTGTTTTTTAGTGTCTGCTGATGTCTGTGACTGAATGTTAGTTTAACCTGGTCAAATTTTCCCCAACTCAAGAAGAAAAACAAGTTGGAACCATTTGTAGAAGCAAGTGTTACTTTAAGAGTGAAAAGTCTATTGCAGCTGCTGAATAGAAAAACAAGAGACAATGTTTTTACCTCTTGGTTAGCCCTACAGTGACTTGGACATGGTTAAGTGTTCGTTGAATAGGTTTTCCCCACCAATGGCACATCCTTATCTTCCAAAAGAGAGATCTTCAGCATTGGCAAGGTCTTTAAAGAGACGATTTTAAAAGTGGAAAGAAAAAAGTATTTAGAACCCTTCAGCAACTGCAGAGTTAACTCAGAAAGTCTGGCTTGGTTTGTGACAGGTAGCAAATTCCTTTAGGCTTGTTATTTGCTTCTAGTTATAAATATGTCCTCAGTTCTAGCTCTGCAGCCAGCTTGAGAATAGAATCTTCTACCTATGGCAACAAATTGAGTTCATCTGGTCTATGTAGGGAGAGAGAGGCATCCACTTCAGATCCAGTCTTGTCAGCTCTCCCAACTGGGGGAGTTTGCTAGAAATACTATTCATTGTTGAGACAAATGTTGACACCACTAGCCACTGGGGGCTGGGGTGGGGTGTTTGTTTCATCAGTAGCACCACTGATTGATTATTGTATGGAAAAATGAGGTGAGAGACTAGGGGATATTGGACTGTTGCCTACCTGGGCAAAAGAGAAAATACAGGCTGTATTTTCAATCATTGGTAGAAGACTATGGAACCATACCGGTGACATTTAGGATTTCAGCGTACTTCTGTGGAATGAGTTTTCCTGCACTGTTGGCAATGCACTTTACTTGGACACCTTGCTAGATGAAAACTCTTGGAAACTGCCAAGCTCAGCAGATCTTGGTTATTTTCAGCCTTCCTGCAAAAAACTTTTTTGGTAGGGGAGAAGGGGTTCATTCTGATTGTATTCATTAACCAGCTTGTCGGCTTTAGGTTAGCAATGGTAGGTTGCTAAATAGAGTGGGATGGGAACGACTTCGCTTTTGCGTGAATCCATGGTGGGGGGTAGCAGTGGGGAACTATATATTCACCCAGATGGAATTCCACTATCAAAGGTGTCCTTTTGGAACAGACTGTCTTTTGTCTAGGAAGATGATGCTGGTGGCCCACTTTTGACTGTTTGGGGATGGGTTTGAGCAAATCCAGACATACTGTCTCGTCCAGGTCCCTGTGGAGCACATTGCTTGGGTAATGGCTATGCAAGCTTCACTGGCCCATATGAAGACTGAGCTCATGCCTTTGGCATCAAAGTCATGAGTACTTTGCTCTTTACTAAGCTCCCCTGGCTCAAGGGTTGAGGGTCTTTCTGGAGATGAAGGAACAAATGGCTTTGTTCTCTCCAGGAACAAGCTAAAGCATAGACAGGATGACTGGCCTGAGGGAAGTGTGAGTGGGCTACAAGTAGCTCATCTCGGATTGCCCCCAACTCAGCTTTATTCTGGAAAGGACAGAGCAAGCACAGAGTATGACAAGGAGCACACCCCTGCCAAAGTGGCTAATAGAAAAAGTTAATCTTTGGTGCTTCTAGCTTCCCTCTTCTGTTCTGTTTTCATATCCTGCTTGCCCTGGCATGGCCCTTCCCCCGTCATGACCCTTCTGCCTCCCATTTCCATCTCTGTCTGTCCTTTTTTCTCCCATCTGGACAATCTAGGAATCTCATGGTGCTTCAAATACCTTATGACAGAGAAGAAGTCAATCTGACAAATAATTTCATACTTAGATATTAGTGATGGATATTTGCTTTAAAAAAATGAGTAATACTTTACTCAAAGGAATGAAGTACCAGTGGGGGATTTTAGGCACGGTGGCCCCAGGAATAGAAAATATTTGGGGGGCAAAAGCATCTTTCCAGCTCTACTCAAATGGGCTGTTACTCCACCCACACATAAATTTGGCCTTAACCGCAAGGCCCATGGTGTGGAATATGAATCACAAGTGAAATGAAACAGATACGTGGTTAAGCCCAGGCAGTGAGAGGTGTAAGAAGACCACACTGACAAAACATGGAAAGGACACAAACCCATTTCTCTTCCCTGCCCAGGAATTTTGTCCTCAGTCCAGTTAAATCCTCCACTCAGGCAGCAAATGAACTCTAACATCCCCTTTTTGCAGTTTACCCTGCCTTTCCCCCCCGCCCCTGTTTGTGACAGTCTCTGAGATCAGAAAAGAAAGCTTTTTATAAAGAGTAAAGCTGCCTCAGACCTCAGTGTGATGGATCTGTTTTGGGGGTAAGCAGTTTTAGCCTGTCCTGACAGGGATTTGAGGACATTTGGCTTAGGTTTGTTTTTTGAAGCCTGTGATTAATCTAGCTGCTCTTCCCTCCGCCTTCATCCTTTACTGTCTGTTTATGAGGTACACTCTGCAAAGGTGAAATACATGCTCGGAATAGCTGGCTAGCTAGGTGTTAGGCTGGAAGGAAAGGAAGAGAATGCACTGTACCGTATTATTACTGACCAGGCCTGTGGGAACTAAAGGGCCTCTGGGTGTTTCTTTACCAACACAGAACAGACAGATTGTTTCTTATGCAAAGTTGCACTTCTGCAGCTTCAATCACCAGTTCTCAGCCCTGAAAAAAATTGGCATAAGCAGCACAGACATTCCTCTTTTTCAACATGAGCAAGCCACTTCTTTCATCTACAGACTCGAGCTGGCCAGAAAGTTTTCCCCTATCCAGTGTCCCCACCCCTGATTTTTAAACACAGATGGAAAATAATGGAAAGAATCTTCAGACCAGATTCTAGTCTTAACCTCAACTCTGCCACTTACAAGCTGTGTGACTTTGGGCAAGTCACTGACTATCTCTGGGGACTCGGTTCCTATCTTTATCCCCCACCTCTTTCCAGCTATCATATTAGATAGTTAGTAAAATTAATTCTGCTCAGATTTGGGCTGACACCTGTGAGGCTGATCACTGGGGTGCTACTACCTGTTGATCACCTGGACTACCTCCCCCTCCAGCCCCAATTGCACTCTCAGACACTCAAGGACAGCTCTCTTTGAAGACTCATGCTTTCCTTGCTGGTGCCACATAAATTGCTCATCAGATGCTGCCTTAGGAGAACAAAGGAACTGACTAAGAATGTCACAGCCAGAGTTTGGCTCCACGTAATTAGTGGGAGCTGCCCCTGGGTAGCCCAGAGTGAGAGCTGTTGTACAAGGGTGGGCCTGGGTCTCACAATGCTTTAAGAGGAAAATAAATGAAGAGAATTCTTCTTTTCTAAAATGCCAACGTGGCACTATCTGATGAAGTTCAGTGCCCCTGCTAAAGATATTCCACCCACAACTTCAACTTTTCCCTTGAGTTTATACAAATGTTTTTCCAGATGCACATTTCACTCACAAGACTGTTGTGTAGGAAAGCCCAGGGAAACTGGGGAGGAAAATTGTCTTCCCTGGTGCCCAGAGAGGAGTGAAGAAAGTTAGTTTCAGGCTAATGCTAGCATTAGAGAAATAGGCACAGAGAAAGCTGGACTCATACATGGCAAGAAAATGCTTCTTCTGAGCAAAGGGTTTTTCAGCCTACATTGAAATTGGGCTCTCAGCTCTGGGTGACACTGTTTTAATGGTCATCCACAGTTGAGGTGGAAGTGGGAAGGGCAGACGGATGCCTGCCTGTCCCCACCAATTCTCATTGCTCTGGTGGTATGGAGAAGTTGAGGGAACATCCCCGGAAATCTGTTAATTGCTCTGTGGCCCTGATGGTTTCCAGACAGTACTAAAGTCAACAGGCAGCTCCTACATATGGCAGGAAGGACCGCCTTTCATTTATTTAGTTATTATATTCTTCTGCCTCATTCCACAAAGGATTGGTGTGAATGGGCTACAAAGTCTGTGCTGTGTTTATAAACTGTTACTTTAAGGGCTGGAATTTTTCTGATTTCCTTTCTTCATGTTAGATTAAGTAGCTGGAGAGTTGGCTTCTGATCGTTTCAAGTGAGATGTGTAATACAGGGAGCTTTAAGCAAGAGTGTTTCTCTGGGGATTCTGCTTCAGTGATCCCAGGGCAGTCACTGCCTGGAAGTGGAGCTCTCATTGCAATGCTTTCTCAAAATTGCTGGGACTGAATAGGTCTCTTCTGCTTGGTTAAGAAAGCTGAATACAGAGCTCAATGGACCTGGCTTTCATTTAGCTCAAGTGGCTCCTATATGTGGCTGTGGATTAGGGGTCTGGGGCCCGTAAGAAAGCGCAGCAGCTCACCCAGAGATAGTTCTCCTTGTTTCACTTTATTTTGATCTCTTTCTCTCTCCGATGTGTGTGTGTGTGTGTGTGTGTGTGTGTGTGTGTGTGTGTATGTGTGTGTGCACTCCACATGTGTGAGGAGAGAGGGTCAAGCGTGGCTTACTCACCCTTGGAATTGGGAATCTGGATCTTTTGAACACACCAAGGTGGGAGGGAGGAAAAGGATTTACTGGCATGGAAATGTCAACACCAGATGTAGGATGTTAAATAAACACAGTTTATTAATCACAGATGTCGAAAAACAAAATAAAAAGGAGGCATGATGGGGGCTAGGGGAGCAAACACTAAGAGCTTGGAGGAAGCCTCAGGACAGCAAACAAATCACTGCCATCAATAAGCACAGTAGCATACACAGTTCTCTCCACCAAGGGCCCCTCAGTTCCCACAAGTCCCACAGGCTTGTAAAAGAAGGTCCAGAAGAACCTGGTTTTTAATTGGCTAACTGTTGTTTCTTGCTAGGCCATACTCTTAAGGGGAGAGTCTTTAATTTGTGTAAGATGCCTAGATCCTTTTCCTCTGCAACTCTTCTAAGACTAATATGACTACTAGTCACATCCTAGGATTCCTAAGTCAGCTCAGGGCAGATTCATGGGTAGAGGTTTAGCCACTGGAAATATAGACGGTCTCCTGGGCTCCTTGTCTGGAACTTGAAGGTAGTAGTGGACGAAGAAAAGCATCCTCATCATCCAACTAGTTTCTCGGTTTGCAATGAGCCAAACCTGATCTTGTGAAGGCCAGGACTTAAATATCAAAGACAATAAATTTCAACAACCCACTGGAATGGAAAGCAAGCAATATTTGTCCATAGTGGAGAAACTTGTCTTAGGACACACCTATTGTCTTTTATTTGGATTACTTTGTGAAAGCTTTGTTCATTTCCAAGAGTCCCTTTGCTGAAAATTACATCCCAAGATGGATTACTTCACAAGAGATTTGATTTTTGATAAAATTTATGGGTAGTATATCCCATCTCTTCCATGCATACACTGGCAAAGTTTTACTTTTGGTTTGAGGAATCACAGAACTGCTCTTTATAAAAAGAGAACTGAATAAGAAGCAAAAATGACACAATAGGGAAGTTGAGGCCACCGTGGACCTTGCTAGTGTGTTTGGCACCTTTCAAGATAAAGGCAAAGTCTCTACCTAGTCATTTATAGCTGCACTGAGGCAAATAGCAGTGCAGGTTTAGAAAAACATATAAACTCTTTCAGAATAGCATTTGCAGTTCCAGTGGCTACAATAAAATAAGAAAGGCCATTGGGCCCCCTGTTTAGGCAGGCATCTATAGGTGATCAAAAGGATTAGCCACCAACTCCACTCAGTTAGGTACATTATGGCCATGGAAAACAAAAGAGTTTATGGCCCTCTAACTCATATAATTTTCAAGAGGATCCAAGATTCTATTTGTGCGACAGCATGTCACCTTGGGAATTAGCTAAGTGGTACCAGCATTGTATTGGATGCATTTTGTCACTCTTACTCATTTGCTTTTTCCTTCCTGATCTCATTGCTTTGCCCACCCTGCTAGTTTGAACACAGGTGGCATCTCTAGAAAGACATGTGAACAGTAAGTAGTTCAGAAGTAGGGAGCATTGGGGGTGGAGGGTGAGGGCTTGGGACAGCTAACTATAGGCATTGGGTAACGCCTGGAATCCTTTCTGGAGCAAAGTATAAATAAAAAGGCAAACAAATTAGTCTGGTTTGCACTCCCTCCTGCTTAAAGTTGGTAAGGTATATCCTTTGGGACGAAATGAAAGGGGGTATGGCAGCAGAGGTAGAGAATCCAAGGGTGGCTATGCCTTACTTCTCTGGTTTCTTTTACACACTTAGTCAGTTTATTTCTTATGTCTCCCCCTCTGCCTCTCCCTCCTCTTTGATCCATATTCTTTCTTCTCTGCTCCTATCACTCCTTTGGCTCCTAACAGTCCATGCCAACCTATTTTCTTCTTGTCTCATCCTCCCTCCTGGATTTGTGCCTTTCCCTCCCTACATCTGTTACCAAATAGAAACCAGCATCTCATGACAGGAAATTAACAACAACAGTAACAACAACAATAGCAACAGCCCACACACAGACAGGAAAACATGGCAAAGCCAGAAAACCATCTTCACACCTTGCAGCTAGTACATTTATTAATTATATTTCAAATGGAAGGGACTACAGTTTTATTTGGGTCACATCTAAACTTGTCCATTGCATGTAAGCCCAGGAGTAACAATCACACAAACTACAATGACCAGCAAAGCTTCACCAAATGACCCCAATATCAGGAGCTTTCTGAGATATTTGTGATTAATGACTTTGTTTCACTGGCTTCTACCCTGTGGCATTACTATCTCAATGGGACAGTGACGATTGCGGATGGCGAGGAGCTGAAAAGCTCTAGCTATTTTTTTAAAGCATAAATAAATGTGAACTCAGGTAGGAGAATTGCTCCTTCTGAAAAAGAGCTTGCTGCCTGTCCTCACAGAAAATGCATTAAGTCAGAAACATAATCCCTGACAATCCTTTGCTGCCATTTCTGGTGGTTTCTCCTTATGTGGTGGTATAATTACTTTTCCATCAGTTTCTGCCCAGATAATTGAAAGAAAGACGGAAGGTTTTTTCTTACAGTAAAAAATTTGCTTCTAGGAGGAATATTAACTCCTTAAAGCCAAGCATTGTAGAAGAATGGGAAATTCTACATCCTATCATTACTAACTGAAATACAGAAGACAACTTTGTCCCTTACCGAAATCATTAGACAATAAAAAAGTGCAAAATCTTGATTCAGTTTTTCATACCACCAGCAAATACACACAGAAGAGACTTAATGATTTTCATTTCAGAGTCATTTACATATCAACCACTGATTAAATACAATCAGACTCAGACCAGAAGCATTGGATAACGATGTGCATTTACTTTACTTACTTTTTTGGGTGCCTCCGGCCAGAAGTGCTTGCTCCCCCAAAACAGGACAATTAGAGTTAGGGCCAGGATACCAAAGACCAGTCCACAAATCTTAAGTGATTTACATATCTTCTTGGATTTAAAAGCTTCTGCCTAAGCAAAGAACAGAGAGAATAAAACAATACACAATAACCCTCAAAATAGCAAGCCATAATTCAAAGTCACCTTTGATTTCACTTTCTGATATTCACATTGCAATACGATAAATCTGTGAAACCATGCTTCTATTCAAAAGGGAAAAAATATCAATCAACTTACATTTAGAATGTGACAGTCCTCACAGTTCTCTGGAGGATTCTTTGCCATGGTCTCTCAGCACACAGTACTCTTTCCCTGCTTTGAGAGGACTGAGAGACCACTGCTGAGGTGGAGTTGCAAGGGAGTCAGCTAACAGATGCCAGAGGAGAAGCTGAATTTATATGGCTCAAATATGTCATACCAGAGCCTGAGGGAGCCCAGGGGGCTCCTGTGCTGCGATTTGTTACATAGATATACCCATATATGTATATAACTTCTGTGCACAGAATTCCATCCAGAATGTCAAAGACAGAAGGTTATAATGAAAACTATTGTCCTGGGAGTTGGATTGGAAGGGGACCAAGCCTAGGACACATTGAAATGATTTTTCGCTAGGAACTTAAAATATCAGTGGCAATACATGCTGCACACTCCAGGAATAAGCAAACAAAACAAAGAGGGAATGAAGTCCTAATTTCAATTCCATTTGATTCAATAAATATTTATTGCAGGCATATTAAATGTCAGGCACTGTGCTTGGTATTGGAGATTCAGAAGTCAATAAGATATTGCTTCCTTCACTGTGTTAAAGCTCTTTGAAGACTGAGGTTGATACGTACTCAACTAATTATAATAAAAACAGGATAAAATAAAGACTATAAGCTCTCTCTCGTCATCCTATCTGATTATTCTTTTTGTGAGTCCTCTTCCTCAGTTTGTTTCTTGATACTGATATGCCTTGTGAATCTCTCCTTGATGATCATCTCACTTTACATACATGTCTTAGATGATGTCATCCACTCTTACAGTTTAAAATATCATAACAATGATTTCCAAATCTGTACCTGAAACCCAGTTCTATATTTTAATTTCAAAGCCATTTGAACATCTCTACCTGATGTACCTTGGGCGTCTCAAACTCAACATGTTCCACATCAAACTCTTCTTTCAACAGCTCCTTTCCCCAACTTACTTTTTTTCCTATATTCCCAATCTTGGTTGGTGCCTATATTAATTTTCTAGGGCTGCCATTACAAAGTACCACAGACTGAGTGGCCTGAACAACAGACATTTATATTCTTACACCTCTGGACAGTGGAAGTTTGACATCGAGGTGTTTGCGGGATTGACTTCCTCTGAGACCTCTCTCCTTGGCTTGCCGATGGCCATCATCATGTTCATGTGGCATTTCCTCCTATGTGTGTCTCTGTTCTAGTCTCCTCTACTTATAAGGACATCAGTCATGTTGGATAAAGGCCTATCCATGTGACCCCATTTTACCTTAATTACCTCTTTAAAGGTTCTATCTCCAAATACAGTCAAATTCTGAAGTACTGGAGGTTAGGACTTCAACATATGAATTTTGAGGGGACACAATTCAGCTCATAACAGTGCAACCATCACCCACCCAGTCTCCCAAACCAGAAACCTGAGGTTTGTCTTAGACTCCCCTCTCTTTTTCATATCCCTTCTATCCAACCAATCACCAGGTCCTGTCTATTCTAAATTCTTACATCTTTTGAAGCTGTTCCTTCCTCTCTATGTGCACTGCTAAAGCCCTATTTTAGGTTGTCATCTTCTCTGACAAGTATTGAATCCATATCTCTCACCCAGACTGCTCTCTTGGGGCTCCAGACCCATGTGTACATGTAACCTGCTAGACACTTTCAATACCTCATGGGCACCTCAAATACCACATATCCCAAACTTAATTAATTATATCCCCTTCCAAACATAGTCTTCCTTTTGTGTTACCTCTCACTAAATGCCACAATGATTAGTCTCTAGAGCAGAAATCTCCAAATAATCCTTGATTTTTTTCTCTCTTGTTCATCTTCATGCCTAATCAATAATTAAGTCCAATCAATTAAGCCTCTAAATTATCTCTGCCATCCTATTCTCTCCATTCTCAATCACCACGATATTAGTCGAGGTTCTCATAGTTACTTTTGTTGTTGCAATAGAATTCTGTTTTCCTTGCCTTTAATCCTTTGCCATCCCTTGCTCAAATCGGAGGATAATCTCTCCCATGCTTAAAATCCTTCAGTATCTATTTATTGCCTATAAAATCTAAGCTGCTTATGGTGACATAGTAGGCACTTCATGGTCCAGACCCTGCCTATCTCTGAAGCCTTGATTTTGGACAATTTTCTCTACAGAAATGAAGCCAACTGAGGGTCTTAGCTGGACAGAACAATGGGTCATGTGCATATGACTCCATTGACATCTTAATAGCTTGAAGAAAAATAATTTTCTAATTGTTGGAGACATGATTGTGCATGAAATTGGTTATGTAAATCATGGAATATGTCATGATTCTATTAGTTCTACAATTCTTTGGCTAAAACAAAACAAAACAAGTTATGAGCGCAGTCTCATAGAGAAACCTATGTTTATCAGGTTGGATGGTTCCCCTCCACAGTGTTATTCACACTGTGTTTCTGATGCCTGCCTCACACTGCAGGGCATTTGCACATCTATATTCATTGCCTGGATGTCTCTTCATTCCCTTGTTTACCTGGAAAATTCTCATTTCGCTTTCAAAATGTTGCCTAGAAGTTATTACCTTCTGAAAGCCTTCCCTGGTCTCATCTGTACCACTTTGTTAAGTTAATCACCTTTTCCCTTGTGCTATTTTTGTATCTTCCTCATACTTCAACTGTTGTGCTTTGTATTATAATTAGTTTTTATGTGTTTTTTTCCTGAACAGACTTTGAGATCTTTTTAAACATGCCTCACTTCTTAAAAGGATTGAATTAAAATAGAAGTCAAAGCACTATTCCATGGAAACATAGAGGGAAGAGTGATTAATTCTAATTCAGGAAAACAGGTAAAATGGCACAAAGGACGTGACATTTCAATAGATTGTTTCATTTATTAGCACATATCTATTCAATGACCCCTATGTGGCAGGCATTGTTGTAGAGGCTGGATGTATATTCAGTAATGAACAAGCAGACACAGTCCCTGACTTTATAGAGCTCAGAGTCTAGTTGAGGAAACAGACATTAAACAAAGAGGACAAAATCCTGTAAATAAGTTTATATATATATATATATATATATATATAAATTATTAAATATGCTAAGAAGGAAAAGTGTAGAGTGCTATGAAAGCACCTAATTTGGATGGGGGGAGGATCAAGGAAGTCCATGCTGAGGAGATGTCACTTGAGCTCAGGCCTGAATAATGAGTAGAAGTTAGCTGGTGAAGAGTAGGAAAAAGATTATTCCAGGCAGAGGGAACAGAACATGTAAATATGCTGAAGCAGGAAAGGGGTTGAAGTGTTCAAAGAATAAAAGGAAAGCCAATGTAGCTGTAATATAGTGAATGAGGAGAAGAGTTGCTTGAAATAAGACTGAAGAGGTAGGCAGGAGCCATAGCATCCAAAGTTGTATCTCCTAGAACTGTTTTTAGCTGTGCATAACAGAAACTGATTTATGGTAGTTTAACCCAATAAAGGGTTTATTTTTCTCACCTAACAGGAGTCTCAATGTCAGCAGTCCAGGCCAGTTCAAGTGCAAGGACCCAAGCTTCCATCTTTCTATTCTGTGATCCTTTGCACATGGCCTCTATCATCATGCTTCCAAGATGGCTGCTCTACCTCCAGGCAAGAAAAAGGGGAGAGAATAAAGGACAAGAGAACATGTGCAAGCTAAGTTTGTCCCTGTCTATTGGAAAAGTAATAGTTTTCCTGGAAGCCCTATCCTGTAGATTTTTGTTTATCTTATTGGCCAGAACTAAGTTAGATGATCAACCCTAGCTATGCAGGAGTCTGGGGAGGTTTTATTTTCAACTGAGCCTATTACTATTCCTAATAATATTCTGGGTTTGTTATAGAAGGGGGAAACATATTAGGTAGGTAGGCAACTTACAGTTTCTGCCACAAAGGCCATGCTAAGTATTTGCAGTTTATTTATTTATTTTTATTTATTTTTTTAAGAATTAGAGATGGGATCTTGCTATATTGCCCAGGCTGATCCTCCTGCTTCAGCTTACCTAGTAGCTGGTATTACAGGCTCAGCTGAAGTTTATTCTAAGAACAATAGGAACTCATTGAAAGATTTTAAAAAGAATTCCTTTTATGTTTATTAACATCTCTCTGGCTGCTGTGAGAAGAATGAATTGCAAGGGGGCAAAATTTTTAAAGGTTGGCAAGTTAGGAGCTAATTAAAAAAGATGATAGTGGCTGGACTAGGAAAGTAACAGCAGAGATGCAGAGAAGTAAACAGATTTGGAATACATTTTTGGGGTAGCATATAATTGATGATAGATTGGATATAGAAGATGAGAGAAAGAGAGGAATAAAAAAATGACTCATAGATTTCTGGTTTGTGTCTTCGGGTAGAGAGTGGCACCATTCACTGGGATTAGGAAGCACTGAGGAGGACCACTTTGGGGTAATTGATGAGTATGGTTGTAGACAATGTTGTTTTCGAATTGCCTATGAAGCATCCAAGAGGAGTTGTCTAGTTGGCAGTTGGGCATATGTGTCTGGAGCTCAGAAAAACAGGTCCTGGAGTGGAAATACAGATTTAGGATCCATTTGCCTTTGGATGATATTCAAAGCTATGGGAGTTGATGATATGGTCTAGGAAGAGAGGTCAGAGCAGAAAGAAAAGAGGGCTCAAGATCAAGCCCCAGGGAATCTTCACAGTTATTTATTTAAAAACATGCTTTCAGAATGGTTTTCTTTTTTATTTTATAAAAAAGATAAATACTCATTATAAAAATAATTGAGAAATACAGAAAAGTACAAAAAAGATGAAAAAAAATCCCTCCAAATCTCCACCAACCAGAAACAACCATTACTGTGCCACAGTTTCCTTATCTGAAAAACAGGAGGATAAAATCAGTACCTGTTTACAAGGTTGTTGTGATAACTTAATGAGATAATCCATACAAAGTGCTTACTTCGATACCTGGCAGATAGTGAACCCTTAGTAAATGGTAGCTGCTTTAAGATTAATGAACATTTTTCTGGGCAACAATTTTATAATATAGGATTAATACACATACAGACAAATTTAATAGATATAATAATATGCTACTTTTAAAACTATGAATTTTAAAAATACTTGAATTGAATGAAAGAAAAATAAATTGAAGTGAAAGTAAAGGAATTGATAACTTGAGATAAATGTTTCTTCCCTCTCAAAGAATAGCAGTCTTTGAAAGATTATTTTAAAATAAAGATTTGAAAAATATAAAGAGGTTGAAGTCTTTGTATTTTTATCACCATGTCTCAATTTTTGATAGTGTTGACTGATTTCCTGGGAAGTTGGTTAAGAGCATGGGAGACAGCCTGCCTGGGTTTAAATCAGTCCTTGCACTTACTAGCTGTGCGAAGGTGGGTAAATTATTTAATCTCTATGTGCCTCAGTTTGCTCTCTGGAATGGGGATTAAAAAGTACCTACTTCACTGGGTTGTTGTGAGGAATAAATATATCAAATATTTGGCACAGTGCCTGGCACAAAGTAACACATTATTATAAATATGAGAAAATACACCTCTTTGTACTTTCCCCCTCATTTACTGATTTATTTTGGCTATATTATTATTTGTACCTTCTCATAGTTTATAACATTTACATTCTGTTCTCCACCTAGAACTCTCTAAGTTGTTTGGTCTTCGTTCTCTGTTTAAATTTATTCAATATTTACCACTAGTCCTTTTATCACAGCTTCTTTATTCCCTAGTTATTTATATATGTATATTTTGGTTGTCTAGATTTTATCATCTACTAGTTTTTTTTTTTTAAAAAGAAACACTCATAGGTGTTGGATTTCTTGACCTTTTGTCTGCTTGAGAATATCTGTCTGTCAAAGAGCAAAACGACAGGATATATAATTCTTGGGTCATATTTTCATTTCCTCAGGACTTGGTTGATATTGCTTTGCTGTCTTTTGGCATTGTGGGTAACACCAGTTCTTTAACCATGGTTCTTTTACCATCTTTACCAATAATCTCTTCATTCATCCTTTGGCTGGCCAGATTGCATGGTAGACATTCCAGTATTAGAAATCAGGTGATGGAGGAGGAGGAGATGGCAAATGAGACTGAAATAGAGTGGCCAGGGAAATGGGAGGAAAACACTGAAGTGTGGCAAAAGCAAAGAGAAAAGTGTGTTTGACAAAGAAGGCAGTGGAGAACTGTGTCAAAAACTTTTGCAAGATCAAAAGTCCGTGAAAAGTAGGATTTGGGTGGAGGAAAATGTGGAAGAGCATTCTGGGCTGCAAGAATAACAGGTGTATAAGTCTGTATTTGGGGTGAGGGACTGAGTAGTTCAGTGTGGGTGGAATATTGATTGCATGAGAGAGATGAAGTTACAACAGATCAATTTACTCAGATCACTTTCTTTTCCTCCCAGGCTTTCTTGTCTTTTCCTTCTGCCTCCCACCTACCTTTACATCTTGAATTTTACAAAACATCTCTGAGTTATGTTTCTTTTCTCCCTCCTTTACTGTTTTCCATATTTTTCCATTTTTTTCCTTTGGAATGAAAAGAATAGAGTTTTCAATTAATAAATACAATAAATATTGAATTTTGACTGGGAATACTGTAATGCATAATATATATATTCTGGATAAAATTTCCTTGTCAGGCATATAATTTGCAAATATTTTCTCCCATTTTATAGATTGGCTTTTCACTTTTTGATAATGTCCATTGATATACAATAATTTTGATTTTGATAAATTCCAATTTAAGCATTTTTTTCTTTTGTTTCTTGTGCTTTTGGTGTCATATCTAAGACTCCATTGCGAAATCATGAATATTTACCTGTATGTTTTCTTCTAAGAGTTTTATGGTTTTGGCTATTACATTTAGGTCTTTAATCCATTTTGTGTTAATTTTTGTATGTGGCATGAGGTAGGGATCCAAATTCATTCTTTTGCCTATGTATGTCCAGTTTCATAGCACTGTTTGTGGAAAAGACTGTCCTTTCCCTGTTGAATGATCTTGGCACCCTTCTCAAAAATCATTCGACCATATATGCAAAGGTTTATTTCCGGGATTTGTATTCTATTCAATTGGTCTTTATGTCTGTCTTTATTCCAGTTCCACACTAACTTTATTACTGTAGCGTTTTGAAATCAGAAAGTATGAATTTTCCAACTTTGTTCTTCTTTTTCAAGATTTTTTTTGTCTATTATTTTTATTTATTTATTTTTTTTGAGACACGTTCTCTCTATTTTGCCCAGGCTGGTCTCAAACTCCTAGGCTCAACCAATCCTCCCACCTCAGCCTCCTGACTAGCGCCACTGCACCTGGCTATTATGGGTTTCTTGCCTTTCCATAAGAATTTTAGTATCAATCCATCAATTTCTGCAAAAGAGGCAGTTAGAATTTGTATGGGATTGCTTTGAATTTGTAGATTGATTTGGGGACTATTATTGTATTAACAATATTAAATCTTCCAATTCATGAACATAGGATGTCTTTCCATTAACTCAGGTCTTCTTTAATTTTTTCAATTATATTTTCTAATTTCCAGTGTAAAATTCTTGCACTTCTTTGGTTACATTTATCTCTAAGTATTTTATTCTCTTGATGCTATTGTAAATGAAATTATTTTCTTAATTTCATTTTTTGGATCATTCACTGCTAGCGTATAGAAATATAAGTGGGTTTTATATATTGATTTTGTATCTTGAAACTTTGCTGAACTTGTGTATTGGTTTCACTAATTTTTAGTGGATCCTTTAGGATTTTCATTATAGGATCATGTCATCTGCAAATAGAGATATTTTTAATTCTTCCTTTCCAATCCTGATGTCTGTTACTATTTTTATTTCCTCTCCCCTTCCCCTTTCCCTCTTTCTTCATCCCCCCCTCCATCTCCCTTTCCTCCTCCTTCTCCTTCTTCTTCTTGCCCAGTTGTCCTGGCTAGATCCTTCAGCAGATTTACTGTATTTTTCAACTTCAGTTTCAGATGTATTGAGTAATAGGTGCTCAGCATCATTCAAGTGGAAAAGTCAAGTACATGGTGGAGATTCAGATTTAGTAAATGTTAACATAAAAATGGTAATCAAAACCCTTGAAAAAATGACTTTGCCCAAGAAGAGTGTTTAGATTTAGAAGAGGACCTAAAACAGAGTCCTGGAGATAAATATCCAATAAAGAATGGGGATTGGAAACAAAGTTCACAAAGGAAACTGATAAGTCACTGCCAGAATGACAGAAATTAAATCTCGATAGTGTGGTGTCATGGAAGCCAAGGGAAGAAAGAGTTTCAACAGTGTGGAAATGGTCATTAGTCTGAGGAGGATGAAATGCTTTAAATGCTGCTGAGAGGTCTAGTAAAATGTCTGGGATAAATTCGAGTACGTTAAAACACTCAAGGAACAAAATACGTAAAGATGATGATAAGATGCTGGAGGCAGAGGGAATAATTAATAGTCTATATTTTTTTTCAGTGACCAGATAAATAATATTTTTAGATTTGGATTATATCTGAATTTTATATGTATTGCTTATGCCTCTTGATGTGGTGAAAAATTCACTGTAGGGAACTCTTGTGCTTGAAAGAATCTGTTTTAGAGTAGCTTCCAGGTAGAAGAGGCCTGGTTTAGTCTCTCTACTTCAGTGTTTCTCAAAGTATCCTCTGACTTGCATTAGAATGCACCAGAGGTACTTTTAAAGATACAGATTGGTGGCCATATTTACAGACATACTGAATTACAGTCCTGAGAGTGGTCCTTGAATCTGCATTTAACAACTTCACACAGATAATTCCTATGCATATTTAATTCGAGAAGTACGGTTTTGGAAGAATCACCTTTTAAAAGTTATTTAAGCTCATTCATTTACCCCAGTATAACAGATCCACCCAAAAGAGACACTGAACATGAGTTTATTTGGCTACATTTCTGTATCTGGGTTGCATAGTCACATAGAATGTTTGCCAAGTTTCAGCTACATTCTCTTATGTTACCAATGATGTCACTGGTGTTCAGCTGAACGAGGGTGTCCATCCTCTGTAGGTTACTGAATGATGCTAACGCCTTTCATTGGTCAGATTTCACCTTGCCATATAATCCCATCTCTCGAGGTCAAGACTCCTTGCTTTCAGCATACCTCCTATAGACTGAATGTTCATGAACCCCCAAAATTCATATGTTGAAATCATAACTTCCAATGTGATGGTATTTGGAGGTGGGGACTAAGGGAGGTGATTGGGTCATGAGGGCAGAGCCCTTATAAATGGGATCGTGCCCTTATAAAAGAAATGCCAGAGAGCTCATTCTCTCCTTGTGCCATACAAGGACACAGTGAGAAGACAACCACCTATTAACCAGGAAGTGGTCCCTCATCAGATACCAAATCTGCCCATGCCTTGATCTGGGACTTCCCAGTCTCCAAACTATGAGAAATAAATGTTTGTTGTTTAAGTCACTCAGTCTGTGGTATTCTGTTATAGAAGCCTGAACTAACTAGGACACGATCCTATATCCATTTTGATTGGTAACATTATCAACCTATAAAAGAAAGGACAGTTTAGAGGTGGAAAATGACAATTTAATACAAGTCTTCAGGTTATCTGGTAAAATGACTAACTTATATCAAATGGAATCTAAATCCATTATTAAATTGCTAATATCATCTTATGCTTTTTGGCTTCATGCCTTTTTGGATTTGTGTGTGTATGTGTTTGTGTATGTGCGTATACATTGCCTTCTGCTCTGACCATTCAATTAATCTCTTCTCACTTCACTATTCTTCATGTGCTCATTCATATTGTGTGTTTTCTTCTACTGATCATAACATCAAAGAAAGTTGGGACATTATAGTCTCAACTTAAAGATTTTCTTCTCCAACCCTCTTATTTTTACAGATGGGAAAACTGAAGGCCAGGGTCATGAAATAACATGCCCAAAGTAACACAGCTAGTTAGTGGCCCAGCTAGGACTGGTGCCTGGGTCTCCTGATTCCTTTTCCAGTGTTTTTCCCACCATAGCATGGTCAGTTATCCCAAGAGAAGATGAACTAATAATTTTTTATACATTCTTCAAGTAGGACCAAGTCTGGGGTGCAAAAGGAAGGAATTGGAGGAAAATAGTGAGTTTTTTAAAAAGTTTAGTCTGTTAAACAGATTTAGTTTTCAATCACTATATTAGTTTTCATTTTTTCCTCCCATCTCTGCCAGAAACAATAAAATGACTACTGTGGCACTGAGACCAAGGCAAGGTATTATACTTAAATCTGAGTTTAAATGATTTACAATTGAGTGGGAAGACTGTCTGGTGTACTGAGTTTACCAGCCTATTTTTCTGAATGCCACAGACCAGCCATGTGACCCTCATCAAATCATAGCAAGGCTATTTCCCTCAGGTTTTTCATTTTGCAGGGATGACTCTGCTTAGAGTGCTTAAGCAGAGACCAATGAGAAAGCAGTGGCTTAAAAAAAAAGAAGTTACTCATATTCAAAAGGTATCAGCTCTGGGCAACTTAGTGACTGCCTTTTACAAAGGATAAGATTGAGGCATAGAGAGGTGAATGGACTCCTTCACTGCCTCACACTGTGGCTTGATGAATATTCACTTCTGAAAACTTAAAAAGAAATTCCGAGATGAATAGAATATCATATTTTAAAATGGGAAAAAAATCTGGAGTAAGAGAAGATGTTTTTCTTCCAGCTGATCTTTTTTCTTTCTAAATAAGCTCTTTGGATATTACCAAAAGAGTTACTAGAATGTGAGCATGAAAGAGAGAGGGAGAGAGAGACAAGAAAAGAAATAGATCATTCAAAGAGAATTTGACATAATAGCAGTGACTTTTGGGAGAAAAAACCTCAGTGAAACGTGGTAAAGTCAAGCAATTTGGGTGAAAAGAACATGTGGCACTCTGCAGGAGTAGGAGCCAAGGAGGATAGGTGGAAAATAGCATGTGCCTGGCCAAAGAACTTTTCAATTTTTTTAAAAACTTGAGAACAGTGGGAGATGAACGGACAGACTCCAAGGTGTTCTGGAAAATCAATCAAAAACATCATCTAGAGCAGCTGACTTAATTCGTTCTATTCCTATTACAATAAATCTGACTGGCATATAAAATTTGTGTGCCTGGAAATACTGGCCTTAAAAATGACTTTTGGGTTTTTGCTTGAATTTTTATGTGAATAAAGAAGACTAGGAAACCACCAAAAACCAAAGAGAATTCAACCATTTCCTTTTCCAGAGAACGTTTCAAGACCCAGATTCAGTCTAGGGTGTGGGTAGTAACTCACTATATAAAATAATTTGTAAACATTTTGGTGATCCAAAAATGAGGAGGCTGCCTGTTATATATGAAGATACAAAATTTCCACTAGGCTAGGTACTTGGAGTATTTTTTTCTCACACTGGGGATGGTTTTGTATCAACTCATCTGTACTTACTCACCCAGCCTCCCTTATGTTCAGTGCTAAGAGGCTGGCCAGGGAGCAGAATCAATTGAATGGCCCATACAGGGGTTGGGCCTGTGACTGAGGCCTCATTAGCACCTTGGCTCAGCCAACTGATCCAATACAAGCTCCACTGAGGTGGTTGTGATGGATTCCTAAGCCTTAAATTAGAACTACTAAAAAAGAATAATATACTTCACAACATAAGTTTGCTACAGACCAGCTCCCATTGATAATAACTAAATCATTTCAGAGTGGTCAGTCTCTTTTTGTGCATTTTGCTGGACACATGGTGGGCCCTTTTAATCTGTGAACTTGTATCCTTTGGTTCTGGGAAATATTCTTATACTATTTATTTGGTAATTTCAACTCTGACATTTTCTCTCTTTCTGAACTCCTATTAGGTGGATATTAGACCCCCGAATTGATCCTCAAATTTTATTATCTTTCCTCTGCCATTTTCCATATCTTTATCTTTTTGTTTTGCTATTTTATTTATTTTTTTTTTTTTAATTTTTTTAATTTATTTCAGCATATTATGGGGGTACAGATGTTTCTGTTACATATGTTGCCCTTGCCCCCACCTCCCTCCCTAAGTCCGAGTTTCAAATATGTCCATCATTTGGGTGGTGCACA
>CAUYSK010029330.1:0-10605 GCA_963575035.1 Avahi laniger | reverse complement strand
TCTTTAGCACCTACTTAGTAAATGTTTGCTGATTCAATGTCAGTTAGAAGGGAATATTTATGATAAATGTGCACATTGAGAAACTTTCTTAGTTTAAGAGTGGAGAGGTAGAAGAACACTGTGAAGAAAAAAACATCCGTTCAGACCCACCCGGGATCTCTTAGTACATCAGCACATTAAACTTCCACATTCTTGCACTGGTTATTTCTTGAACTTCTAGTTTCTGGTGATAGAAAGACAGGTTTTATAGGAAGGATCATTTGTTCCTTCTCAGGAATAGAGTGGCAGCGGTTTACACTCTATTGTCTGAAGCGCTGCCTTTAATTTATGATAGAATTAGAACATTTTCTTGTTAAGGCACCCTCTGTGCTCAGTGTTCCCTATAAAAGACTGTATTTTGAGACCGAATTCTTGATTTCAAGGTCAGGAAGAGGAGACATGAAATGTCAGGGCATATAGTCCATGTGTAAAAATTCATAGAAACTGGAATATTTCTGCCACCTATGAACCTTAGAGATTTTGATTTAAAAACAGATATAGTGAATGCTAAGAAAAATACAGTCTAATCCCTTGTGAAACTGTATTTCATTGCTTCCATTTTGACTAATTTTCTAGTTGCTACTGTTTTCCGATAACACATATGGGAAACTAGTCATTTGGATATGTATTTCTGTTAAAAATGACAACCCCATTCTTTTTTTCTAGAAAATCTGCATGATAGAATGATAAAGATACAGTCCTAGAATTGAGTGAAGGATGAGTTGTCAAGAAAGATTTGATTGTCAAATACACAGAGGTGGTAACAGAGACTAAATCAAGGATGGATTTTCTTAAAGATATAAGAAAAGAGTGTTGATTGATGATTGGTTTAGGGGAATATGCACAGGTAGAGGCTGGGATGTTGGAGTAAGGTCAGTGTGTAAGTGCGGAGGAAGAAGGAACTGTGTTTCAGAAACAGGAAGACTAGGTGTATTACATGTAAGCCAAAGGAAATACTTCAGCAAGGAGAGGGTGGTAAACAATTTGATGCACCAACAAATCTCAGGGAGAGAGGATTGGAAAAACACCAATCGATTTGGGGAAAAGTAGGTCATTTCCTTAGTTCACCACCATTGTGGTGGTGAAGTTGCTTTCACTTCTCTCCAGGTAAGCACTAAAGGAGCATTTATGATTTAATCTGACTTTTCCATGGCACTTTTAAAAATAGAAAATGTATGATTCATCTAGAGAATGCAATGACTAATGAAGTAGGTAAGCATGTTGTAATCAATGTAGTATTGTCACGCTGTTTACGTTAGGGATTTGGTGCTTTTCTCATAGAAGACGTCAACAGGAATCAAGCTAGGAAGGTCATTTTTACACAGGTATAGATCATCTCATTAACAGAATGATGAGAAGTGAATATGGTGGCACTGGTTAAATTTTGGAAGTAGAGAAAAGTCACCAACTATCTTTACCCATCGATTGTGCTTGCAGATAAAATAGGCCCAGGCACATGAATGGAGGATTTTGCCATTAAAACAAAAACAAAGAACACACACCTCAGAGTGCTGTGTCCCCAAAACACAAGGAGCTTATGTTAAAAAGGTCTTTTGAATAAATCAGTGTCTCCAGGATGCATCACACTGAAAGCCGTATTTTTGCTTCTTTAAAGTGATAAGAAAGAAGCAGCTCTTTGTGTTCCTCTCCAGAGTTTTCACAGCTAATGAGCAGCTGGAGGCCTTGTTGGAAATTAATGAACTCATTGTCAGCGGAAGCGGTTTGTGCTGCACCTCGTTGGGACTGACCGGAGCATTCGGATGTGAATCCTTTATCCTGTGTCCACACCTGGAAACCTCTCATCCTGCGGCCGTACCCATGATATCCAACTTCCGATTCATGCCAAGTTTATTTAGCTCTCATTGTCTCTACTTGAATTAAAGCTATAAACAATCTGTTTTTACTTGTTAAAGTGATTGTCATTAATAACAATAATATAGTTCTACACAATCAAAATCACATTGTGGATGCCGTACGAGGCAATAAAAAGTGGAGAGAAATTTTTTCAAATGGACAAACTTGATAATCCTATGGAAGTTTTTTTTTCTTTAAGAAATAATTGGAATACATCTGAATAGCAAATAATTGTCCTATTAAAAAGCACAGCTGGCTAGAGACAAAAAAGAAAACAATATGAAGGGATTCATGGGAAAATTAACAGTGAATATTGAGTTTCCTGAATTTTATTTCCAAACTGCCTGACGTGCTGTTTTTCTTTGGTCGTCTTATTTTCCACCTGGGGTTAGTCTTTTTATTGTGCATGGTGGTTCTCTCTTAATCTTGCAGTTCACCAGTCCTGTGGCAATTTGAATTTTATAATTATTATAGAGTGGGACAAAACTCAAAAGTACTCCAAGAATGAAAACCTTTCTAATTTTTAATTGTCTACTCAGTGTCTCCTTGCTCCAAGAACTATATATCCTCCTGATTTACTCTGGCAGTACAAGGACCCACCTGTAACCATTCACCTGGTGCTCTGCACTTCAGCCTCCTGAACTCTGAAAATTTGCAAACAAGTTGTCTCTTGTAAATATTTACCTGTCCATCTCCTACCTTGCTGAGTGAGAGAGAGCCAGTACCTTTTAACGTGGTCCAGCATGAATTGTACTGAGTCACACACATATTCCTATTTAGAAAAGGCATCATAGAGAATTATACTTTAAAAGACTGATTTTAGTCAAAGGAATCCCAGGTCTCTTGGCTGTGAGAGTAAACTAGATCTCATGCTCTGCCTCAAATTACAGCACGTCACGTTGACTTGCAAGCAGCTACCCCACTGTGGATCTTTGTGGACAGAGTTTGTGTAAGATGGGTTGCTTGGCCCTTTATCTTTTTGTGACCCCTAAGTGGAATATAGTAACATTTTGGCTCCTGTTACTAGCGAAATAGTCCATGTTTGCTCCAAGAAGCTGAACATTTTAACGATAAACATTCCAACATTTGAATTATAAATTGGTAGCCTGCCTGGCGCGGCTGATAGAGCCAGCTGGCTTATCTTGAGCCCATGACATTTGATTGCCTTTTGCCTTCCTTTGAACAAGTTATCTCTTAGCTGTCTGTCTTATAAAGTGAAAATAAATAGCTGCGATTCCATCTTGCATTGTAACGTATTGTTTTTCCCATTCAGCAAGTCATCAGGAAACTCAGGAACGTTAAAAGGATAAACATGGCATCAACGCAGGGCATGGTGGCTGATAGGACCTTTAAGATGTTACACTTAAAGGTGATTTACTGAGACTGAATAGTACATTGTATTAACTTTTCATTTTTCAGCACCTTAAATATCCTCTTGGCTAACAAGTGAAGAGGTTTCTGTTCATTGAGCCTGAATTTTCTCCGTAGCCCCAGAGCTTGCTTTGAAGGAGAACGAGAGCTCTGTATAGATGGAGAAAGACGAATCGCAGAGCAGGGCGAGTGCAGACTTCGGGACTGGCGATTTCATCGGGCTGCTCATTACTTGTTCTGTACAGTTGCTTTTACTAAAGACAGAACGAAAGGGCATCCCCGTGTCAGATAACCATGCTTGCGCTTCCCGTTGCAGGCAGGAAGCAAAAGATGTACGTCCCTGAAACCAATTCAGTGTGATTATTTGCTAAGTTCTCATGAATACTAAAAAGAAAAGGTCGGCTAACACAAAAAATGCAGTGCAGTGGTTCCCTCGGGGGCCGGGCACTGGTGAGGTCTGCATTATTGCTTTTTGATCTTCCATTTATCCTTTTCTGAGTATGAATAAAATATACTTTGAGATTTAGTTTAAAATTAAGGAAAATTAATGATCCCCTTTGAAAATCAGGCTCTACTATGCTATTAGTCTTTTCAAAAGTTAAGAAACCTTGCAAACTTTAATTATGAGACCACTATTCTCTCTCTCTCACTCTTACGTTGTTGTATAGATTTTTCAAGGGGAAACACCCCAACTTGCCTCAGCTGTTGGGTTTCCAGCAGGTCCTCTGGAAGTGTACGGCTCAGTGGGGAACTACAGAGCAGAGGGGGCCGGGGTGCATTTCCGACCTTTCATTTTAGGTGGAGAGTTGACCTTGCTGTGTGGACCACAAGGTAAACATTCAGACAAGAGGAGATATAATGTGTGCTGGGGAAATCTTCCGGAAACCCAACGTTGTTGAATCGTTTTTCAAATTTAGCAGTGACTTGAGTGTTCCCTAACCACTGTTTCTGTGAGCTGTAGCATATCGGACAATTAATGGAAGAAATATGCAACAAAATGTGGACAAGATCGTAATTGGACAGGTTGCTGGGCACAAGTATATTTACATTTACATCTTCAGGTGTTTATACAAAAACTTTACTGATTACAAGTCAGGGAAACTCACATCTCCCTGCAACGGTGAGGAATTACGGTGATCCAGCCTCTTGTGACTAATGTTATGAACGAGCCACGTGCTTGGCCAGGCAGAAGTGCACTGTGACAGCACAGAGTATGCAACAGGCCCGGTGTTCTGATATTTTTGCTTAATTGGCTGCACAGTTGATAGGATGATTCACTAACTCAGCTCTGCATCAGAGCCGTGGGTGACATCACTTAGGGAAGAATCCAAAGAAAGGAACAATTGTGACTTCATCAGCTAGTGCCAAACAGTTCTAGGGGCTTTGCTGGTCATAGTGGAATTGGTGGCAGAGCACTTGTGACATCCAAAGGCCAGGTTTAAAAATCTCGCCTCTGCCATTGATAGCAGGGTGACCAGGGGTAAGTCACTTAACTTTGAGTTTTTTCACTAACGGAGATATTAATTTGGGCCTTACCTAGATCGAAATATGACACTTAAATTAGGGTCATTGTGAGAATGAAGCAAGTATATGAAATCGCTGTATAACACTGTAGGACGCTGTATAAGGGAGTTGTTTTTATTCATTAGTCCATAATCCCCCTGACTCTAGAGACAGTAGTGATGTATCTCTGTCCTGATTTGCTTCTCTTCATTGGTACTGATGGACGGGGCCAGACTCGCAGTGAATGACTGTCTTCACTGTACTTCTCACCTGGATTTTGATGATTCTGAGATACAGAAATACTGTTGAGAAATGATGAACATTTTCTTTAAGTCTAATAAATTTCCTTAAGTGAGTGTAATTAAATCACTAAAAAGAAGTGATTTCTAGTCCTGAACATTCTAGGAAGAGGGTCAGTAAACCTCAGTGATTAGGGAAATTTAGAAAACCTTTCCCTGTAGCCAAATTGGCTTACACGGTCTTCTAAAAAATAACACACGTATGTTATCTCTGCTTCTCGTTCTCATAGTCGTCATTTCTCTTTTATTTCGTATAGAATGTCTTTCCTCTTTAGTCTTCCCTTGAATTTAGAACCAATTAAGTGTTACCTCTTCTAAAAATAGACTTCATTGATTACCTCAGCTACACAGTAAACACGGCCGTTGGTGAATGTGTAACTTCCTGGTTTATGTTGTCATTTACTATGTACCGTGGCATATGACTTGCCTCTGAAAATCAGTTGTGAATTATTTGGGGGAAGCAATGTGTGTTGCATTTCAACTGCTAGGAAATAATCCTGGAAATTTATGATGACAGAATAGTTAGATAAGAAGGGCTATTGTAGTAGCAACTATTTGGGAGCAAAAAAAAGTTAACCAGCCAGAAAAAGAAAAGAGTTTAAAATTCATTTATTTGATGGTAAAAAAGTTTGAGAATCAATTTAAAGCTAGGTGAATGTGAGATTAAGGAGACAAAAATATTGACTGGAAACCATTGATGTATGACCAAGAATCTTTACAGGAAGAAGAGAAGAAAATTTAAGTTTCATATTTAGAAAAAGAAAAATTGAGGGTAAAATTAGATCCATTAAGAGATATCTAGTGAGACTCTTTTTGTTGCCTTGTCATTAATGTTCAATGCAACATAGCTTGTATTTTTTGCACAGAAAAACTAATGTAGAACTCTCTCTTGTGAGCCACATCTGGATCTTTCTTTACAATGACTCCTCTTCCTACACAAAATTTTCTCCTTTTTTGATGGCTATATTTGAAGTAATTGAGGTCCCAGGAAGAAAAGAAATGCACCATGATTGCATTATTTTATTTTATATTTAAATAGGCAGTCTCCTTCTTATTTTATTATTATTTTTTTATCTCTTTTACCCAAAGTCAAAATAATGCAGACCTTGAAAAGAACAGATGCCACTAAGATTAATAGTCCCTATTCCGAATGCTCTTAGTGGGACTAGCTCTTGTGTAGCGTGTGTGCCTTTTATTCTTCTAAGTTTTCCAGGCAATACTAAGACAATTTCCTTTTCATGCTATAGAGATAAGTGTTACATAAAAATGAAATTACTGACATCGTCCCTTCTCTGTCCTTTTAACATTATTTTTCCTGTTTTAGGCGGACTTGTGAGTTTCTTTTGCAGTGGAGTTTTCCATTATGTGGTATTTAGAAACAGTGTGGCTTCTCAGAACCCAGTCGAAAGCGGTCACCGCTCATGGCCACTCATCTTCAGACTGCAGGGAAGATGCAAATTGACTGCACCGACCAGGAAACAATGTGCAATCACATTGGCTTTTGTAGGCTCACTTTTTAAAAGAATTATCATTGACAACATTCAATAAAAGGAAAGAATACTTATCTTTAGAGTCTTCCTAGCTATTTAACTCAGCTTTGGCAGGCTGCATTGCCAACTGCTCACCTGCGTTCGTAATTTAAAAGTAGCGACCCGGAGAGCAGACTTTCAAAGATCTGAATGTGATTTTTAAATCAAATTCCTCATCCCCCAAACCCTGGTATCTCACCACCCTGGTCCGCCTTCAGCAAGAATCTTGTCAAGTCAAGAATCCCTTTTAGCTCTGACGTTTCTTCTCAGTAATTTTTCACCCACAGACACTAACCCTGCTCCTTGGCTATAAATTCCCACTTGTCCATGATGTACTTGGAATTGAACCTGATTCTACACTGAGATCTTTTTCCCCTGTTGCGATAGGTCCTGCATAAAATCTGTTTTTTACAGTTTGACTCCTGTCCAGCTCTGGTTTTCATTGCCAGGCACCATTTCTGTTTCTAGGAGCTCCACGTAGGGTACAAGCTTGGACCAGCTGTTGGCTCCTTTGTACTCTTTTCTTTCCATCTCTGAAAAAAATATTAAGAACTTATTGTCCTGTTTCTCTGAGAATAATTATAATATTTACAGGGTTTTACTATAAGAGGAGTGATAAGGCAAAGGAAAGAATGGTAGCGAGACATTTATATTACGGTGATGATTAATTTATTGTACTTGGAATGTATCATTATATGCTGAATTGTCAGTCAAATTATTTCCTATACATTAATTTCATCTTTTGTAGTAAAATCTAAAAATTCTATAAAGAGAGAAGACTAGAAAGTGTAAATGCCATGACATTAGGGACACAGTTTATTCTGGACCTTAGCCAAGAAAGAATACCATTTCGAAATGCCAATAACGTTGTCTGCTATCTTTGGCTACAGAATTTTATTATTAATTTGTTAAAAAAATAGACTTTTTTTGGCTATTTTTTGGCCACCTTTTGATTCCTGATACAATAACAATGGAGTGTCTGAATGAGTGTGACACCTGAAGGTTCTAACAGGCGCAGCAGGCTTGGCAGTGCTCACTCAGAAGAAGCAATAGATGCTTCTGCCCCTCACGGGATGGTGGGGGACATGGACATGCTTTCATGCTGTGCTCTGCACAGGCAGGTGAGGAACCTGTGTGGACGGCAATTCTGGGCTTTGGCTCCACCTTCTTAGCCCTCCTGGGAAGTGGAGAGCCCAGAACCTATTCCAGACAACACACAGAGCATGAGGATGATGTAGACAGACAGGACTGATCTTTGAAGGTGGCAGAAAAGTCTTTGTGCCCAGGAGGAGTGATTGGGCTGTAAGAACATGTTACAGATGTCACTGTGGGACCTGGTCTGTTATTTAGGCTCATGTAGAAACCTCCACAAGTGTCTAGCTGAGTGAAAATACTCTTTTGATAAGAACAATTTTAAAGGGGGAGCAAACAACCATATTTGGCCTTTTTTAAAAATCTTATTTCCTCGATAAGATAAAAAAGGAAGACATGACATTGCTCCGGATGCTGGGTGCATTATTGATGTGAGCAAACAAAGGGAGGTTGTCTTGGGGCCGATGACAGGGCTTTCCTGTCAAAACCTGGACGTGCCTCAGGAGGTGTGTGGTCCTGCTCTCGAAGTTGTATCAGTAAGAATGGCTTAAGATCAGTTCCTCTGAAAATGTAATCATTATTTTTTGGCAGACATTCTCCAAATATAATTGGCTCTTTGTTAAAATCCTATATAGCAGGTTAACTCATTTAGTTCCTTGGGATTATATTTTTTATCCCATTTATCTTGGAGGTACACTAAGAAGTTACCTTCGTTAAAATTATATGTCCTTTGAGTGCAATATTGAAAAAGTTTTAAATGGTTTAAGTGGGTAATACGCAACACCTGCTTTAAAAATTCTCTAGGATAAAATACTTATTTATAAGCTCTATAGTGCAGACCTTTGAGACCTTTCGTTTGAGTAGAACTGGTACTGTTTGCTGAGAAAACTTGACCCTTTCTGCCAACCTTCCTTCCATCTGCCGCTTGGATAAGTTGCAGAGCTTTCTATTCAAGCATAAATCCTTAACTTTTAGTAAAGGATTAAAACCCTAGTTCTTCGTTTATGCACAAAATCAATCTATCTTTCTTTAATTGGTAGTGAACGTTATTTGCAAGTTCTTTCCAAGGAGCTTTAACTCTTAGCTGTAGGAAGAACTCCACCTAGATACAAAGCCAGAACATTTCTTAGAGATGACTCAAAGTATATTTGATAATCTATTCTTCTTTTTCTAATTTTTACTCTTGGATCAAATCAGACCACCAGAAAACCACATATTTAAATAATCAGACAGTAGCTGTGGCCTTTAAAAAAAAAAAAACTGCCTGTACAAGTTTTCTTTGGTTTTATGCACGTGTCCATGTCAAAGGATGTTGTCAGAGAAATGCTGTTAGGACGTTAATTGCAGGGCTGATGTCATGTGTGCTGTCTTCCACATAGACAGCGTGTCCTTCATGGGGACCCACAGCATCAATACAATAGTCCTTCCTTATCTGCATTTCAATTTCTGTGTTATCAATTTCCTGAGGTCAACTGCAGTCCAAAAATATTAAATGGAAAATTCCAGAAATAAACAATTTATAAATTTTAAAATTGCCTGTTCTGAATATTGTGATGAAATCTCCTGCTGTCATGCTCTGCATCCTTCCTGAAATAGGAATCATCCCTTTGTGCAGCATATCCACGCCGTATAAGCTTCCTGCCCCTGTTAGTCACTTAGTAGCCATCTCTGCTATCAGACTGAAAAAACATTGTATATCTAGAGTTCCCTACTTATCTAAGATTTCAGGCATTCACGGGGGAACTTGCAACATACCCCTGTGGATGAAGGGGGATCTACTCTATTTTCCAGTCATGATACTTGAGGAAAACTAAGATTTTCCCGAACATTATTTTTTCCTTTGATCGTCATTAATTTTTTAAGTCATTATTTCCCAAACTATGTTCTGCAGAACACTTTACTAAGCAAGGCCAGTAACTGATGCATGAAAAAGCTTTCCATTCTTCACATCTTACTGGCCCCTTTGTATGTTCATCGTTCCATCATTAAGAAGAAACAAACATTAACTTTGTTTTAATCCATTTGCCAATATTCTTAGTGTGTGTGTGGGAAGGGGGCATGTGTGATATTTCCAGTAAGATCTAGTAGAACAGCATTAAGCAGATACCAGTTTGAGGAATGCTGTTGCCATTTTATGATTTTTATGCAATCATTTTATGATTTTCCTTTTTGTTTTGGTTTCCAAAAGGGCTTTTACGGAGAAGTTTGCAAAATTTTTTTGCATTAAATTTCCCTGTCTGTGGACTAGAATAAGGTAGCCACGGACATTTTGGTAAAACTTCAAATCCCGCTTCATCCCACTTGCCTTGTGAATCTCGGCGGGGCTGTTCCTGCGGGGCTCCCTGACCCCATATGGTAGCAGTCTCCACTTTATTTTCCCATTTACTTGAATTACTTACCCCTTTCCATTCTAGGCATTTTACTGACTTACGTTTTACTTTCATTTCAGTTCTTACAGGGACCCGCAGGGAGCGCGGGTGCATAGACTTACCAAGCAGCCTCACGTTTTCCCTTGTTTCTATGGCTTTAAGATCCATTCTTTTCTAATGCACCCTGCACACTCGATCTTCAACATGCACTATGATATCATAGCATGTGTCTTCTTTTTTTTTTTTTTTTTTTCAAGGCAGAGTCTAACAATCTTTCCTGGGCCAGAGTGCTGGGGCGTCAGCCTAGCTCACAACAGCCTCCAACTCCTGGGCTTGAGCGATCCTCCTGCCTCAGCCTCCCGAGTAGCTGAGACTACAGGCATGTGCCACCATGCCCATGCTGTAGAGTTTTCTATATATATTTTTAGTTGTCTGATTAATTTTCTTTCTATTTTTAGTAGAGACGGGGTCTTGCTCTTGCTCAGGCTGCTCTCGAACTCCTGAGCTCAAACAATCCGCCCGCCTCGGCCTCCCAGAGTGCTAGGATTA
>CAUYSK010029326.1:0-21892 GCA_963575035.1 Avahi laniger | reverse complement strand
AAACATGCAGACCACAGCAGCCACGTCCTCTGCCCAACTAGAAGGCTTGAAGAAAGGCATATCTCTCCCAGCAAATCCTCCATGGTTTGGTGTGCTGTTTTCCAAAGCCAGAACAAAAGACGTGGCTCATCTGCATTCCTGAATGTAGTATGAGAGATACTTCAGCTATTCAGAATGATCATTTCGGAGGAGAGCGTTGGCATAAAAGTTGAAACAGACAGGAAGGTTCTTGTCCAAAATTACTGGTGAAACCAAGGAGAAGCACGCGCCCCTCCCCGTTTCCCGACAGATTCTGAGACAACCTGCGTGACCATTTCATCACCCGTCCATGACTGCCGCCACAGTGTCTTCACTGCCATCAGCGTGGGGAGGAAACTTCAGATCCCGCTGTGGGGCAGCTAGGGGTCACGGGACGGGGGGGGCTCTCACAGGAGGCCACGCTGGGCTCCACAACCCACTGCAGAGGGGAGACCTCTCAAGGGCAGCTGGGTCCTCCAGTTCCACAAGACGCTGTCTGTGGTGTGCCCTTCCACCCGGAAATCACAGCTCGGTTCTGCGGAGGCTCTACAGACCTCCATGTATCTTCTCTGACCATAGACCCTGAGCACATGAGTAAATTCCTTTGTGCTCAATTTTTTCAACTGTTCCATAGAGATGCAGGTCTTACCCAACACCAGAGGGCTGCTAGAGGAAAAAATAAGGCTGTAAAATTCTTTCCAAGTGTGAAAGCATTTTGTAGTGTCTAATAATTTTAATGGTTATTAGCATTTTTGCAAAGTCGCTTAGGAAGTAGTGGTCTACCAAAACTTCTGAACTCCATCCAAAGGATGGACATATTTGAAACTCAGACTTGGGGGGGGAGGGGGCAAGGGCAACACACGTAACCTAAACATCTGTACCCCCATAATATGCTGAAATAAAAAAAAAAAACTTCTGAACTTGGGATAATTACAGAATAATTAAACTGCCCTGCCCTGGACACCAAGGCATGAATGTCAGACACACGCTGAGCAAAGTTAAACTGAAGTGCTAGCTTTCTCTGTAAATGACAGGCTTGTTTTTCAAGCCATAATAATTTTGTTGGGACAGACTACAGGACTTAACTTTGCAATGATGAAATAGCAATTCACTTCCCTCATCGGCTTAACAATTTTTCTTTTAAGCTGGATAGTTGTTAAAAGCAAAGTCTATACTGGTCCAGGAATGTTTAATTCTTCTCATATGTGTATTGTTATTTTTATACTTTTGATTATTTTCTTAATCTACTTTCCAGGCTTACTTATTTTATCAGCTGAAAATCTGGAAAATATCCTTATGACTAAATACTTTGCTGTTTATTATTTTACTTACTTTTTTAGCCAAACCCTATGATAACATTCTAATTTGATAATGTTCCATTAAACACATTAATAGGAGATGGAAAAATATAACAATTAAGGAAAGTTTTAGCAATTTTTGGTGAAATGCATCCTCTAACATCAAAACGTTATATTTAGCTTTTTGGAGCTTCAGTAAATCTGTGACAAATGATTTATATTAATGAACTATAGGTATATCTGTGTTTACATTTTGAGAAGTATCATATGGATAATGTCCTGGAATGATACTATGAAAATAAAGACTTACATGCCTGATTCTAACACTTTTTGTTACAATCAGCAAATCATTAAACTTGCCTTCATTTCTCCATAAAAGGCATAGTGGAAATAATGTTAATTAATATGTTACCATGATGCTATGATGAAGAATTAAGAACAGCAAAAGGTACCCCATAAATGCAGCAAAAAAATAAGTGCTCAGTTAGAACTTGAGTTTTAAACACATTTCATCTAAAAACAAAACTAATTTACATTCCATTTTTAACTTTTAGGATAGAGCTAATAATCAGACTTGGTCTCATTAAGTGTTTATGATATAATAAACTTCTCCCCAAGAGAGGGAATACAAATGTTAGAACTTAGGCTATTATCTTTTTCATGGAAAAGAATGCAATAAAGAAGAAAGAAAAGATCAAAATAATGATTTGCTAGTGATATTTATCCATTTAAAAAAAGCTTGCTCCTAAGATAAGCATGCTAAGCCTTCTTTAACAAGATTCCTTGTATTTTGACTTCACTGGTCAGTATTTCTTTTGTAAATTTCTACTTCCTTCACATTTTTTTACTAGATGAAACTATTGTGGTACTCAAGGTCTAAATTTAATTTTCAGAGAATAGCTATGGAAGCAATCCACATCTGTGTTGGTATCTGAAAATAAATATTGAGAAGAAACCCAGAAAACAATAAGATTAAATAATATTTACATAATGAGTCTAAATTAACCACTGTACAAATGTCTTGAATTAAAGTAGCAAGAAATTGGAAACTAGATGTTTGGATGCTTTAGAAAGCTCACCATTTCTGTGTCCCACACATAATTTTTCTAAACAAGATTTGTTCAAAATAATTAGAAAAGGAAACAAATTCTTGTTAGCCAGCCCAGTATACGTATACATTTTTTTTAATTTACTCACAATCTGTTTCTCATGTGGTTATTGTGAAATTCTCCACTACAAAAATGTACTGTGAGCAGAGCTTAAAGAAATATTATTGTTCAATAAAATATCAACTGTTAAAATAATTTCACTTTGCTTTGGGGGCTGGCACTGCTTCCCTTGCTACCTGGTTCAAAGTATTAAAATATGTTATACTGGAAAAGGCAAAACTATGGAGACAGTAAAAAGATCAGTGGTTGCCGGGGTTAGGGGGGGAAGAATCGGCAGAGCACAGAGGATCTTTGGCAGTGGAACTACCCTGTGTGATACTATATGTGTAATAGTGGATAAGTGCCATTATATGTTTGTCCAAACCCACAGAAAACGCACCAAAAGTGAACCCTAATGTAAACTGTGGACTCTGAGAGATGATGCCAGGACAATGTAGGTTCATCCGCTGTGATGAAGGGACTACTCGGTGGGGGATGTCGAAATGGGGGGAGGGGTATACGAGAGGCTTTGTTCCTTCTGCTCAATTTTACTGTGAGCCTAAAGCTGCTCTAAACGTAACGTGTAATTTTTAAAAACTTTAAAAAATATTGTAAGTTTATTATATAAATTAAAACCTTTATGTATAAAGCCTTTAAATCTTTATTTCTGTTTTATAAAGGACATGAATGCAAATAACAGTCTGAGAACAGCTGGAAATTTGTTTTTCCTCAAATGCCTTTCTCTACTGAACATTTCCGAAAAGTTCTCTTTCTTGAAGCCAGATATCTTGAAACACTGAATTTTCCAAGTCCTGTTGTTCCAGTTGAGCAAACTCCCTCCCCTTCTTGGAGGGAGTTTATTTTACCATGTTCTGCTGTGGGAGGATTTCACCCTACTCACACCTGACATTCAAGTTCCTTCTGTTACGTCCCTCCCACTTTTTGTCTCCACTGCCACCTCCCATTCCCAGGAGAGAGTCAAGCAAAGAGAAAGAAGGATGTGCAAAATGCCTAGTATGCACTTGGCGCTCACTGAGAGTACATTTACTGAATGAATGAATGAATGAATGAATGACAAACAAAGTAATTTCTTACCTATTTACCCAGCTCCCAACTTCCCAGTTATTCTCTCGTGCTGATCATGGGCAAGAATATGAAATAAGCAGAAGTGAGCATTGTGTCCCTCCAAACCCCCGGGTTTTCCTTGGCCTGTAACTCCGTCATTCTGATCTCTGCTCTGTTGTCCCAGGGCCTTCCCCTGTGTGCCTCTGTCTTCACGTGGCATTTTTCTCTTGGTATAAGGAACACTCACTAGTCATGTTGGATTAGACCCACCCTAACAACCTCATTTTAACCTGATTACATCTGCAAAGACCCTATTTCCAAGTAAGGTCACATTCCCAGTATGGGGGGCTAGGCCTTGGACATGTCGTTTTGAAGGACACAATTCAACCCACAACACAGACCTTTCCTGATTGGAAGTGTCCCGTGCTTCAAAATTGTTCCTGAAAGACTGTGACAGCAAAAACAACGCTGGCAGCAGTGACAATGACACACAGTGAAAACAAACAAACAAAAAATGGTTTAGAACAGCTGAATGTTTCTTTATTTCGGAAGTGCACATTCTAAATGAGTTTGTAATATATAACGAGAAAGGAAATAAATCTCCACATCTTGACCTTATTAAAGTCAACAAATATTTCATGTGTAAGTTTTCAATTCCCTAACTTCAGCTACTCATTGCTGAGGACATAATCTAATAGTCATTCACATTGAAATTTTGGAAAATTAGGTGTTTCGGCACAGTGATGTGAAACGTTTTGGTGAACCGACAGGTTGTGTAGCAGGAAGACGGGGAGGTGTTTAGGGGGCACACCTGTCATTCTGCAAATTATGCCACGTAGACCATAACGCGGTCTGCTGGTAATGGAGGTCGTTTTTTAGGTTCCACTAGCTAACTAGAATCCAGGCAGAGTGATGCTCCAATTCCTTTTCCATCAGACTCACAAATCCAAGGTTCCTGAGCAAGTTTAGGTAAGTAGGTAAGAGGGCTTAGGTGTGCCCATCCTACAGGCTTGGGGTAACTGTTTCACAGACTCTCATTCACAGCACAGATAGTCACAGTCTACAGCTTTAGATGGCATGGTTATTTATAAGTTAAGGATGCAGATAGAAAACAAAGCCATGAAGTTTACGATCTCACTTGCTCTCCCTGCTTCACCTAAGACTTACCGTGTAGTTGGAAGATGCCATCATCATGATGCCTCGTTTGGCTCTCTGGGGGTGCACTGAAGACAAAATCTGTCTGATATTAGCTGCCTTTTCAGCCCTAAATAACAGTCAAATTTAGGGAGAAAACATTTTCTGTTCCTTTAAAAAATTATAAACAAAATTTAGCAGATTCTTTCAATAGGTATGAGAGTCAAAAAGACAGAGAGCATCATATTATCTCTAATGAGGCGATTTAGGCCTCAGGCTTAGGCAGCCGGTCTGAGCGTGGGAGAGGACATCCTCCGGCTGTTGCCACGCTGTAATGAAGTTGGCACGCGTGGGGGATGCTGGTCCAGGTTAGATTTTGAGGTTCTGGAATTCTGTGCTGTTGTGGGTGCTTAGGCAACAAATGGAGCCAGGAATTGTGTGCTCATTGAGACAGATACAGGACCCACATATGTAAGGTTTGGGGAGGGCTTGCTGCTGGTGAGGGGGGAGTAAATAGCAATCACTATTTCAAAATGGAAATTCCTTATTACCTCTGAAGGAGCTACTCATCAATACCAATAGGTTTTTAAAATTTTGGTTTTTTTGGTTTTCTCTGCCAAAGGAGTGTACAGACCAATTAACATGTGGGTAAACAATGGTCCTCCATCAGTGCAATTCATTCATTCATCAACCCACATCTATGATCAACTGATAGAAGACAGGCTGCCAAAGCCCAAGGCAGAGAGCAAGGGACAGAAATGGTGCTGTGATGTTTGCTTCCCTGGGGACACCATCCAGCGTCTACTTATTCAGGCTTCACGACAACTGTCACACGTCACGGCCGTTCCCAGATGCAAAGAGGCTGGGAGAGTGGGCAGTTCCCTTCCCCTTCTCCCAGAATGGAGGCAGCAGGTGGGTGTGGAGAGAGTCAGCCAACTGCGCTAGCATTTCTGAGGAGGCGCTACCTGGAACAGACTCGAATGACAATTGAAGATCCAGAGGAAGAGTGCTGCAGGCAGAGGCCACACCCAGACCACAGCCCTAAACCGAGAAGGAGCTTGGCCAGATCAAGCGCATGTTGCGGCGGGAGCACAGAGATTGAGATGAGAGGAGTCCCCAGGGCATCCAGCCAAGCCCATGGAGGGTAGGAATCTTGGACTGAGTTGTTCTAAGCATAATGGGAGGCCACTGGAAGATTTCAGGGAAGGAGTAAAATCATCTGCTTTGCATTTTCAGAGGTTACTCTGCCAAGCTGCCGAGTTGACAACAGATTGTTAGGACAAAAGGCAGTACGAAGAGAACACACTTAGGGGTCTTTCCCAGCAGCCTGGCAGGAAGCGGTAACTCCTCAGACCAGAGCAGTAGCAGAGGAGAGGGAGAGAAGTGGATGGATGTGGGGATTAAATTGGTGGCTGGGGGAGAACACGAAACGTGCTGATACGATAGAGTGCAATTTATCGTCCAAACAGGGCCAATAGAGTGAGAGTGAAAGGGGGTGCTAAAAAGAAATAACCGGAATCATTAACTTAAGTGACTGTCCCAGACATAGGACAGAGGTCAGAGAATGAGGAACAAAGAATGACTTCTGCTTTCGCTGGGCAACTGGTGCTACGGACATGGAGAAGGGGGTGGAAGAGGCTGTCTTCAGTGTTTAGGGTTGAGTTCGAGACGGCTGTGAGATAGTCACTGTATCACATCAGTCAGCGTGCTCCAGAGAGCAGAACCAGAGGAGAGAGAGAGCTAGGGAGTAGATAGATAGATAGAGAGATTTTAAAGAATTAAATCTGTAATCTAGGTCACTAGGCTGGAAACTCACCAGCTGTGAGACTGACCAGAGAGAGAACACAAAACGTAGAGCTGGTTTTGTTTGTTTCACTTTGCTCTTTGTTGGTTGGGGTGGAAAACTGATAAAGTGAATTTCCGGCCTCCTTGAGTTTGAGGTGTCTGTGGGACAGTTAGATGAAGGTGTTTGGGGAGGTTAGATATAGAAACCTGAAGTTCTGGAGACACGTCTTGGCTCAAATCATCAGCTGGAAGGTGGCGCCTGGCGCCATGGCGTCGCTGGTGTATCCAGAAGAGCCGTGCAGTGAGGACACAGCCCAGGAGACTTCCAGAGTTTCAGAGACTCACGGGGAGTTTTCGAGTGTCCAAAACGCAGACTGTGCTGAGTGAGAGTCTGGTTAATGCAGACGGTTTTGCTAGTTGATAGAAAAGGTAAAGAGAGAGGAAACTATTTTGCATGTGCCAATAGCTCACATTTCTGACTCCTTTCCCCCATAGCTAGCTGCCACGTGAAGGAGGTATCTTTAGTATGTTCTTTCTTTCCCCCACCACCGGCTTTCTTGCTGTGAGTCTTACGTCACTACCTGCAGGAGTTTCACCAGTCATGTCCAAGCCGCAAGGTTTGGAAGCCAACTTTAATGCGTTGATGTGCTGCTAAGAGTCATCTGTTAGGCTTAGGGGAGTATATGATCAGGTGACACACTCCGTTTGCATCGCAGAACTAAAAGCAGTCCACGAATTGAAAGCAAAAACCCAGAGATTTCTCAGAGACACAGTGTGGTTGACTAACCTCGACACCGGGGGAAAAATGTTTATTTTTATTAAAGTGGTAAGTAGCACATAAGCCTTCATTCTTATCCTCTGCAGCCCTTAGGCGACCTATGAAAGCATATTGAGAAACTGCCATTTGTCTAAAGCATGGGGCGCTTTCTTGGCACGAATCCCAGAATCTTCCTGAACCATGTGCTTAGTGGGGAGGTTGGGAAGTGGCATAATTTACACGTTTGGATGTGTGATGGGTATAAAAGGAATGAAATCATTTCTTCCCTTGGGCCGTGGATAACTATGTCTGACAACTCTTGATGCATTTCACTTTAGTCCCAAAGACTAGCCATGGATTTGGGAGTAAACTCCATGCAATTTAAGAATAAAATACGGGTGACACTGAGTGACGAGATGAGGTAACTCTGAGCGTTTGCCAGCCCTGACCATGGCCTGAAACTAAAGTTTCAAACAGTGGAAAAAAAAGCAGGTGATACATTCTGGATAATGAATATGAGTGAGTTCACTGATGATACCTGGATGAAAGGCTGAAATCTTTGGAAAGAAAAATGTGGCTGTCTACTCTGAAAAAACTTCAGGAGAAGGCAATACATAGGAAAAATACTATTACAAAAACATATGGAACATCTGTGAATGTAATGCCTTGCTTTATCGGTTTAAAAAAAAAACTACAAAAAAGTACAGAAAATGACAAAACAAACATCTGTGCAGCTACTACCCAGAATCAACAATCGTCAATTGTTTATTGATTGTAATTCTTTTTAAAGAAAAGTGATACAATATTTTTGATAAAGTGAACTATCTTTTCCTTTTCCTAGCTCCAATATCATTGCCTACCCTAGAAATAAATTCCCATTATGGGAATTTGATGTGTGTATTTCCTGACCATGTTATATACACACACACACACACATGCACTCACAAATCATATATTATTGCTTTGTAAAATGTACATATATAATATTGTACTGTACTATGTAATTATGCATCTTACTGTTTTGAGTTCCATAGTGTCTTTCTGATATCTATTCATGGTGATAAATATCCACCTTATTTATTTCAATTGTTGTGTACCAGTTCAACTTCATTGTATGAAAGTGCAATACTAGTTCCCTTATTTAACTGTCGTACATTTATTTTAATTCCATGCTATCAATATATTGCAATTTTTTATCCATTCACAGTGCTGTGATAAATGTCCTTGTTGAGGTCTCCTGCACCACAGATGCCTCAAAATAGAACTGCATATCTGAAACATTAACAACCATTGCCAGGCCAGGTGCGGTGGCTCATGCCTGTAATCCTAGCACTCTGGGAGGCCAAAGCGGGAGGATTGCTTGAGGTCAGGAGTTTGAAACCAGTCTGAGCAAGAGCGAGATCCCATCTCTACTAAAAATAGAAAAATCAGCCGGGCATGATGGCATGCACCTGTAGTCCCAGCTACTCTGGAGATTGAGGCAGGAGGATCACTTGAGACCAGGAGTTTGAGGTTGAAATGAGCTATGATGACGCCACTGCACTCCACCTGGGGAGATAGAGCAAGACTCTGTCTCAAAAATAAAAAAGATAAAAACCAACCAAACAAATAAACAAAAAAAAGTTGCCAGTTTTCTCTCTAAAGATATTGAACCAATCTTATTCCCAACAAAATATATCACCATTTTTTGGAGATTCCTAACAAAAAGAGAGTTGGTCACTCAGTTGGCCAAATTTTATGAATGCCTGGCAATTTAGACCAGCATCTCCCTGAGTGACAGGTGAGAAAAGGGAAACCTCACAAAACACAAAGGACCTTGTGGCTGCCTGCATTATTGTTTGTTAAATATTCTGGTGACCCCCCGCACCACCCAGCCACAGCGCCCTCTTTGTGGTAACCCTCACTGCGGGAGAACTGTGCCTCTGTGGCCCCATGTGCTTTTGCCAATGACGTTGGAATAGAAAGTGGTGTGTGTCATTTCTGAGCAGAAGGCACAAGAGCCAGGCCACAGATCACTGTATCTATCTGTCTCCTCTGCCCTGTAATTTTCCAGATAGAAGCCACTTCTTCAATACAGGTCCCAGAGTGAAGGCGACAGGGAGCAGAGCTTCAATCAACTCCAAAAAGACGTCTGTTGTTGGAATCCTCTCGGATGATTTGGTCATTTGTCGTATGGCTTAATTCAGACATTTCCACACCAAAGCACACCAGCAATGGCAGCAGCTGTAGAAACTGAACAAATGAATGAATAAATAACTTTGTGTACTAAGGAAAAATGTTTTTAGGGTTGTGCTGATTGCCATTTGAGGGGGATAATGAAATGCTATGTTTTATCAATGCTTAGAACTTATTAGAGGAAGAAAAGAACAAAGAATAGGTAAAAAAAAAACTTATGTCAGAAGTTTAGAGCTTTTATGATTGCTTATAATCACCATAAATAATAGATGAAAATAGAAAAACTCCAACCTTCAAAATAAAAAATAATAATAATAATAATAATAATAATAATAATAATAAGTAGGCTACATACCTCAAAAACTTCTCTTTTCAAAGTTTACTGTCTTAAGACCTGGGATTTCAGATCTGGAGAGATGTTTAACTCCCTATCGTCCCTAAATGTCACTACACATTTAGTTGTGTCCATTCTACTTGGATTAAAAAAAATAAGATAGGATTATTTAGCATTTCATTTACTATCATTGAAAAAGGATCAGGACACTTGAGGAGCTTTTTAAATATATAGATCCTCAGTCTTGAATCAACATCTTTGGTTATTCAGTCTAGAAACTATTCAAATATATGTATATTATGATGAGTGGATAGATTTAGGTATTACTTGCATCCCCAACCTTTTTGGCACCAGGGACCGTTTTCATGGAAGACAATTTCTCCACAGAACAGGGAGGGGGAGAATGGTTTCAGGATGATTCAAGCACATTATATTTATTATGCACTTCGTTTCTATTATTATTACATTGTAACACATAATGAAATAACCATACAACTCCCCATAGGTTGGGGATCCCTGGGTATTTCTGAATGTCTGTGTTTGCATGTATGATATTTTCACCTGTATGTTTTAAAAAAAATGTTTTTTCTAGCATTGTCATTCTTATTCTTAATTTTTAGTTTTAAAATATCTTCCATTTATGAAATAATGGAAATGGAAAGTAGCAATTGAAAGGATATTTTTGGTTACTTTAACTCCGTAGTTGGCAAAATAAAAAATTAGAAATCCTAAGAAATAAAAATGAAAAACAGAAAATGATCAGGATGTACAACTTGGAGTTATTTAAGATAATAACCTAATTAGAGAATAAGAAATTCAAAATATGAAAAAATAACAAAGGCCATTTTTTTTTTCAAAATTATGAGTTCTGGTACCATAGAGAGGAAAAAGATCAGCTATTAAGAATATGAGAATGAATGCTCAACGCTCTCCAGAAATTCAACCAAAGGTATCCATTAAGCAATAAATATTTGTTAAGCCTTTATAATATGTTAGTTATAGTGCTGTGTGAAGGGGAGACTCAAAGAAATGTAAACCACAATTTCTGTCTACCAAGGCCTCAAAATACACTTGGGAAAATTATGTATAAACATAGGGAAAGGCATCCAGTGGTACTGATAAGAACCACGGTGCAGATAAAGAGCATTCAAGACAGGGAGCAGGTCCCAGGTGGCCAGGGGCTCTATTGCCCTTGCCAAGGTCAAACAACCAACAAGTGGCAGAGACCTCACCGGAACTTGTGTTCTTTTAACTTTAAAACACAGCTCTGTACTTTAGAGACTGCAAACCGGTGGGCCAGGGGTTACGTACAGTCCACAGACATGTCTTCATCATTATATTATTATTTTTTTTGGTCTGCAGTTGCATAAATTTGAGGCAACATATAATAATTTGGAACATGGGTATGAAAATTCTATGTCTGGCGGCTCTGAACATCCCCTTCCCACCGGGTGCCGGCAGGCTGGGGTCAACGAGTGCTTCCGTCCCATCCACCCGGCCCTACTGCTGATACAATGAACGCACGTGCGGCCGCCACAGCCCATCATCGATCCCCCCGTCGGCCCCCTACGGACCCCATTCTGATTAGTCGCCATAAGGATACGATGCAGATGTCGTCTGGCCTGGTTTGGTTCCTCTAAGAAGCTGCCCTCCTCACCCCGCATGAGACAAACTATGGCTCACGCAAAAGAGGTACCCACTGAACGCCTAACATTGAAAAATTTAGTTCCAAACTGTCAAACGTCTCCTTCCCTGCACCTGGTTCCTGGTTCCATTTCTTCCACCTCCTTTGCTACTGCTCTGCTGGTCTAATCTCTGTTTATACCTTTCCTTGTCGTTCCGATTTGATGCATGATCCACCTTCTCTTAGTCTGTGACCTCAGCCTCTCCTCCAGCCTCTGGCTTTCATCTCCCCTCTCTGCTCTTTGATAAAACAAACAACCTTCCCATCAACACGTGCCCAGGTCCACTCGCCCCTCCACACACACAGGTCCCATCCCCCATCAGCAGACCCGCAGCCGGGCCCCACGGGCAGGACCTGCCATAGCCCACTTTGTTGCCAAGTTTATTACTACATAGTTATTTTATTTTGTTTTTGGTTTAGTTCGGCTATTTTTAAATATTTTCTGAAACAAATGTTCAGAGGAAATGCACTGATGTAATAAAATGGTTAAAACAAGAAAAATAATGTGAGAATCAGCTAATGCAGGGGGTGAGAATTGTTATGCCAATAGTGCTTTTAACACTTCTGAGCTTCACAAGCAATCATGACAAAGGCCACCCCAAAAGGAAGGCCTGGGATGGTGGGGAAACTAACAGTAAGTTAATACAAGTTATATGACTTCATTCTTAGAGAAAGAAGCATATTCATCCACTTGGAGAAAAAAAAAATTCGCTATTTAACTCTAAGAAAAAATAAAAGATTTAATAAGGACATGAATTTTTACAGCAGTGAACCATTTCTCTGAGTCTTAATGATAAACAAAGTAGACCCTACCCTCAAAGGAGAATTTCAGCCAGCGAGAAGAGAGCATTTCGATGAAATAAAAAGATACATTCCCCCTCTCAGCTCAGAAGTATTCTCTAGTCCCATTCAACATCAGCTTGGCTGGAATGTTTCATCCATGGGAATGAACACGAATACTGACCCTTTCTGCTGTGCTTGACATGATCTAATTTCACTGAATGCTACTATAACTTGCTAACTTTAATTACCTCTTAGCACCTGAAAATTGATACTTTGAAGGCCACTAAGAAGAGCTTTCCAAGGTTCCTCTAAAGCGGCACTATTTTTCTTGACAGGTCCATTGTGTGAAATAGACTCATCATTTCATTACTCCTGGACATCAAATTGTTGGGAGCCGTAGCTCACTTCCCTCTCAACGTGCCAGGGCCTGACAGCTCCTTTACAATGTTTTTGAAATTCCATTATCTCCAGTAACCCCTTTGACCTGCCCTTTGCTTGGCTAGCATTGCCCCTCTGGGGGAGTGGGGGGCACGGGGGAGGGGAGCTACCCTAAACCTTTCCCTTTTACGGGCTATGAAAGCGGCTCTTTTAGAAGTCAAATGAAAGTTAGAAGCCAGAAGGTAATGCACGGAGAACTTTTTTTAACTCTCTCCTAAATTATCTAAGTAGACAAACCCAGCTGCCTCCGTGTGTGATTCAGCATAAAGGTAGAGATTACAATCACAGTGTTTTCCTTGACCCAGGAAGCTGTCAGAATTGGATCGTAAGCAAACGTGCCAGATTTGCAGTAGCCTCAGGCACATGCCAACCTCCTAGCATGGCAACAAATGCCAGGCCTCTGTTGCAAAAGTGAAGCTGGGGGTTCTCATGTCCCCAGTTTGCCAATCTGGGCTGCAGCCTGGGCTGATAACATTGTCAGAAGCATCAGCCCTTCCGAGGAAGCAACTGAGAATCTCAGGTGAGGAGGGAGAGTTTCAATTAGCACTTTGCTCTGCCCAGCTGGCACCGAGGTTGACCACCAGCCACTCCAGACAGGGTGGCACGGCCGACTATGTGAGAAAGAGACAGCAGTTAACTCAGGCCAATTACAAAATTAAACCAGGGAGAAGAACCGGGAGACAGGTGGGTGGGGGTTCTGGACGAGGCCAGCCATCCCTAAAACGCCTGCCTCGAGGGACAGGTGGAATGTGGCAGGAGCAAATGAGAAGTGGAGACCTGCCTCTCCATAAAAGCTGGACACTTGTCATGCTGTGTCTCGATCTTAGACATGGTCACCTATTGCTTCCCTGTGTGTCTGTGTCTGAAATAATCACATTGACACTTTTATAGTTTGGGATCCCAGACAAAACATACTTTAGACTAAAAAGTGTAGGTGAATTGTTTTAAAAAAAAAAATCCTAACAACTGTTGACATGATTCTTTGCAATTTTCCTTTTATGCGTTGCCTGGGAGACATCTTGCACTGTGAAAGCTCCCCTTTCTTTAGGAAACCGCAGCCCATGCGGGAAGCACTTTTGCCACTTTTTATTAACGCACAATGGAGGATGCAGGTAATCCTCACGACGCCATAGAGAAAAACACCAATTTCTTGCAGGTGTGTGGGCAGAATTCACAGGTGTTTCTGGAAATCTAATCTGGGCACAGGGATTTGTTCTTGTCGGCACATGAAAGGTAACGGCTCTTTCACTGAAATCCTCCTGCGAGGAACAGCACAGCTCCCGCTTGGCACCAGCCATGGTGAGGGCACAGCCACAACACGAGATTCTTTACTGTTGAGAAATCATCTTGATAACAATTACTGCTCTTAATAACAGCACAGAAGCCGGCCCTGGAAAAATAAGTAGAGAAACTCCTATGTTTCTGGCCTGGCACAAACAGAGCTGTTGAAAGCCTCCATTCGCCTCTCGTGGTGACTTTTCTTTCAGGGTCCTGTGGACACCCAGCCCGGGGAGGCGTGGGGACATCCTGCCAATAATTGGGAAGGAGTCGGAGCCTCTGGTAGGACGAGGGGCTTGTCCTGTGTTGTCTCTGACATCCATGAAAGTTATGGCATGATTGTTCAGCTCTTCATTTTGCTAACAGACTGAAGATTTCAAAGCTGGAAAACAAAACGTTCAAAGAGCAGTTTTACTCTTTACGGTTAAGGCGAGCTCTCTGGGATATTTCTCTCGGTCAGCAAAGAGGAGAGCACCAGATTCTACACATACGGATCTCTTTTCTCTTTCGGAAACTCTGAACATATCGAAAATAAGTTTCTGTTTGCTTGCTTGATTGACTTTTACTTTTGTATTTATTCTTTTGAAGGGAAAAGTGATGAGATCATAGTTGGGCCTTGACAGAAACAGGGAAATCTCTAGGAGAATGTCCCAGGGAAAAAGATGAATTCAATTTCGGAAAGTGCTTTTCATACCAGACCTCCAGAATTACTGGGTGCTTTGCTCAGGTCTAACTCAAATCTCATCATTTCCAACAACAATAAAATAAACAAGCAAAAATCCCCAGCATGTGTCTCCCCACGTCGATGCCTGTTATGTTTTCAGATGGCTTAATCTCTTAGCCCTGAGAAGCAGGGGCACCTCTTCTGTTTATTTCCTGCATGTATGCCTAACTTTTTCTAATTTTATAAATTATTTTGAAGAAATTCAAATAAAAACACTTTTTGCTTTGAATAGGTTAAACTGAAGAGGAAAAGAGATGGATAAGGCGTTATCTTGACAAGCGTCCTCAGTCCTATTTGCATGGGAAATATTTTTACTGAAAAATAAAATATTTGTCACTCCCAGTGATGCCAACGTTGTGCTCTGCATCCTAATATTTCCCCTCTCCCAGGTCCCATGGCCAGAGTAGCACCCTTGGGTCTCGATGAGGATCCTTCACAACCTTCCCGTTCCTTCTGCCCCTGTTCCGGAAAGCCTGGGCTCACCCTTGCCAGTGTTCTCACTGTGAACGTTCTACCATAGAGGGTGGCCATGGCCATTTATGTAAAACACCCACACAGAGCTTGTAAGCAAACTACAGTCCCCTTAGATTCTCTTGTTCATTTAACAACACTGTGTCCTTAACATCTGAATAATAAAAAATAAAACGGTTAAGGCTTTTTGGGTATGCAGCTGGTACTCGGCAATGTGTTCCTCCTAACAGTTCTGTAGGGGGCGTTCTTACGACAGAAGGGGAAACTGAGGCTGCCGGAGGTAAAGAAACTTACCCCTGGCCGTAGAGGGAGCTCATGGCTGAGGTTGGAGGATAGCAGTTGGTCTCACTCCAAAGCCCCTTCTCTTAACTAAAACAACATGTTCAAGCCATTTTTAATATTGCTAAACAGTGATATTCCTCCTCATAATTTTTAATTTGAGAAATGGAATGTTTGACTCTAGTGAATACATCAGCAACATCAATGAATGCTGCTTATTAGAGAAATTCCCCCATAAGCATCATACTATCCCATGAGAAGCAAGGAAACACACCATTCTATCTCTAGAAGAATGTATAACACAGAATGTTACCTGGTCACCCACAGAAAATGCAGATGTTTTCCCAACACATTGCAGTTTGGCAAACACCTTCAGATGTCATTGCCACTCAGTACTGCGTATTTCTAAATTACACAGAGATCTTCTTACTTAATGAGTTAATAAAGAGGGATGTGTATTACTATATCATGATTAGTATTTAGATCACTGTGTGTCAAGATATTTGGTTTCCTTTGATAACTATTTTAATATAATTGGTTTCCTTGGTGTCCTATGGATTTTATGTTATGGATTTTAAAATATTATTCCTAGAAGGCATCTGCGGGCTTTGCCAGACTGCTAAAGGGCTTCTTGGCACAAAAATTGGTTAAAAACTCCTCTTATACTGGCTCTGTTGCATATAAAAATTATTCCTCCTCACTTATGAAGCAATTTTCTTAAAAATGGGCAACTAACTCCTAGTTGCTTGAGGATGGCTGGTTTCATATAGACGCGGCAGTAAACCTTTGAGGTGGAGGCTGGGGCCCAGCTGCCTCTCTCATCAGTGTGGCTCCACCCAGGGGGCAGCCGCACCCATCTCTGAGTCAGCGTGCCCAAGGCGGCTGGAACTGACAAGGTGAAGAACACCTGGCCCCTTCCCAAACCCAGACTCCAGACTCTCCTGTGTGTCTCCTAATCTGACTCCGACCTCTGCTTCTCAAACCCTGCCTGACCCCCTGGTCCTGGAGTTTTGGTCTCCGCCTTGACTCATCCTCCGGGGGCGGGGGGACAGGGAACAGCCCCTGTGTCTGCTGTTCCAAGCTGTTCTCCCTGGGAGTGACCTCTCCTGCAGCATCCCGATGTGGCAGGAAGGGGAGGGAGAACAAAGCCGTTCCTACAAAGGAAAACGTGAGATGAAATAATCTATAGCCGCTGACAAGGAAAGCACGTACGATAGCAGAAAATGCTAAGTCTCAGTCAAAGGTTGGTAGAAAGGCAGGTATAGTTTTTTGCTTTTGTTCTTACTTTTGTTTTGTTTTGGTTTTTCCTGTCTGGGTTCACAGAACACTGAATAATATCCCCAAAACCATCCGTGGGTCCCAGGTTACAAACCCCAGGGAGGCCAGTTGTGAAGGTGACTGGTGTTTCCTGGATCCCCCTAAAAGCAGACTCCTGACTGCACTCATAATTCGGTATTTCCCTAGCAGGTCTTCCTCCCTTTCGTGTGTCTTTAAATTACCCTTAATCAGTGCAAAAGTTCTCTGGGAAGGTCCTGTGTGTATACAACACGTTGCTCTGGACTCCAAGGAGATATTCGTCATCTTCGCCCTCTGCCTCTCCAGCCAGCCGTGATCCAGCTTCCCATCCTCAAGGAGATGCTCAGTGTCTACTGACGTCCCCACCGCGGTGACACTCCGGCCAAGGGCGGTACCGCCGTGGCTGCTGCCCGAACTGGGCTCCATGGCGCTGCCCACCAACTGTTCCTGGCGGGGCGCTCTCTCAGCAGCCCGCCGCGGGCCTGGCCTGCGGTGGCGCACTCAAACGTTCTCTGAATTGAAGTGAAGCTTGTGCTCTCACCATGCAGCAGGGATTGCAGTAAAATTGCTCTTTAATTTGTGCATTGCTTTGATGTCCGGCCCTTGCCCAGGACTCTGATGGGAGCGTGTGAGGCCAAGGCCAAGGCTGAGGGTGGGGTGACCATGGAGTGTGTGCTGTTGTCATCGGGTCTCCTCTGATGTTGGCACTTGGCCGTGAATCAAGTCGATGAGCCTGTCTCTGTCTCATTTTTCAGTGATGCTTTCCCAGGAAACTCCTTGGCTCCCCGCAGAAACAGGTCTCGGCAGGCTGGCACCATTGGTTGTCCAGTACCCTGGACGGTCCTGAACCCCACAGCAATGGATCCCCACCTCCGGGGCCAGCGAAGAAGCACAGTGCTTGAGTCAAGCCTCCAGCGGGCCTAGAAGTTCAGCTAAACACGGGGACAGAATCTGTGGAGACTTTGGGAAAGTCTTCATGATGGAAATGGAACTTGCATTTTCTATAAAATAATGGTGTACCAATGTTCTTTTCCTTGGCCTGTTGTACTGATAATACATTATTTGGAAACGTTCCTTGTCCATTGCAACTTGGTACAGATTATTAAGACAGACCCCATGGGGGCTGCTCATTCGCTCTTATGCACTGTAATTGCAATTTTTAATGACTGCCCTGAATAAAGAAGGAAGAGGACACAAGCACTTTCATCTTCCATTATGATTTTAAAAAAATTAAATAATCATCTCAAAAACTGTATTTACTGAATCTGCTGTATATATAATAGCAACAAAAGCTAACAAACTCACTTCAGATAGCACCATTTTAATCACTTTTCTTTTTTGACTCATCTAACCGTCATGACAGCCCTTTGAGGTCAATTACTGTTAGTTTTCCCATTTTAAAGATGAGGAAACTGAGGCACAGACTCAGAAACGTGAACTTGTCGTAAGGCAAGATTTTAAGAAATGTAACTATGTGGCTGCAAGAATATCTTCTCCCTTGTTAACTGCTTCAATGGCCTTAACTTTATGCTCATATTATACTGACCTTCTCTTCAGAATCATAAACTCCTCTACCATTGTTTTCAAACTGTGGGTTTTGATCTATAGGAAATTGGGGAAAGTGGTAAAATAAATGAAATGAGTCAGATTGTCTTTTTAAAAAATTGGAATAGAGCAAAAAAGTATACAAAAAGTCAGATTACATCATATATGATAACGGCAAATGTTTCACGAAGCTTTTGTTTAAGTTGCATGGCTGTGTGTGTGTGTTGTGTGTATACTGGGTAACTGTGTATTGCATTACTGGGTTGCAGTCTAAAGAATTTTGCAAACACTGTCCCCACCCAGCCTGTGCTTGGTCCAAGGGCATGGCTGTGAGGGTTTGGGCTCTTGCTGAGTTAACTGGACCCTGCCTGAGAATACTAAACTGGTTCCTTATCCTTATCTGAGCTAAGGTATCATATCACTTGCCTCCGGACACAATGACAGCTATCTGTCAGTTTCTTTCATGGTGAGATAAAAAAAGAAAAAGCATATTATCTTCATGGCGTGAGTTAAACACACTCTAAGAAATGGAGTCCCCCCTCCCAACAAACACACAGCATGATTCGCTGTGACAATAATCACAAAGGTACTATGGCAACGCAGCTTCCTGTCCTTCCTCCCCCAATCCCTGGATTACCCCTTCTGAAGGGACATGTATCCGCATTTCTCCTAGGTTAGCAGCTCACCTGGCGACTAGACAAAGGCTGGTTGGTGTGATCCCTGGAGTGGCAGCCCTCCTGGAGGCTCTACTCACCTTCCCTTGGGTCACAACTGGGGCGTCCTTGCCTGCCTTCTCTGAGATGTGAAAACCTCCCGGGCATTGACTAAGCTGCCTTCATCCTTGTATTTTTCATGCTCCTGGCTTTGCAGCTCCTCATGTATTTGTTGAATTTGAGGGGCTTCGCTTCTGGAGCATGCAAACGTTTTGAAACATAATTTTAACAGAGTCAATGAAATTAAAATTATTTAACAATTTCTTCAAAGGAACATATAAAAAGTGACTATCTGACACATAACATGTTTTGAGACTTGATGCATTCATAATGGACATAGATCTACACTAAGAAATATAACACAATCCTTCAGAAGACAGTACGTCTGGCCTGTTAAGCTATTCTTTGTGCCTAATGTGGCAATCTGAGCTTTCTACTTTTTATGTACTCAGAAACTTGTCAGGCTGTGCTGCTGTCAGCCTGTCTCCAACCCTAACACTTTGTGCCAATAGATTTTCAACTATGTGTTTTCGTTACCTATTTATCATAAAATTGGGAAGTTCAAATCACTGGCAGAAAATATCCAAGGAAACCACTGGCTATTGTCAGGTTGGGAGACATGCAGGAGTTATATCCTTGGCCACAGTACCAATTACTGTTTAAAGTTCTCTCCGAAAATGTAAAACTGCCACCCAGACAAAATTAAAGATGGGGTGAAATTTTTTCCTTTGCTGTGTCACATATTCCCCCAAACTTTGTGTGTCTTCAGTCTTGCTTTCATCCCAGTAACTGCGTATATTCAATCAGCCAACACATTGTCATGCTCTGAGAATGGGCTGTGCAGGATGAGAAATCTTTCATCTTCATTGTCTGATTTGATTCCTCTAACACCTAGTGAGGTGTGCACCATTGCTCTCTCCATTTAGAGTGAGAAAATGTAGGACTACAGAGTTTATAAGATATGCCAATGTCAGAAGCAAATTATGGGTCTGGAATGCAAATCAGGATGTGTTTAATTCTCAGCCTTTGCTGTTAACCTCTGTGTCACTCTATTTGACTCCCCAGATCCCAGGGAAGCATCGTCAACTCAGCACCCAGAAACAGCCTGCTGTGCTGAAGTTTGCACACCTGCCTCCTGCACTGATACTTCTCCTTGTTTTGTATGACGATACAGCTGATGTTTTAATCCGCCCAGATAACATAATCCCATCACCTCATGTTAAAAGATAATTTTCCAAAAAGAGATAGAATCATGATTCTTGTACTGATCTAAAAATGAACACACGTTAAAGATTTTACTTTACTGATTAATGAGGAAATTGGTGAGAAGCAACAGCCAGTTTAAAGAATAATCCAAAGAACAGACACAATCTTTTACACTAGGAATATCGAAATGAATGTGCGGCTGAAGGAAATCCAGCCTCTTCCACAGTGGGGGAGGAAAGTCAATTGAACGTCTGCCTCTACTGCACAGAATTTATTTGAATGCCTTTAGACAACATTTTGCATCGTTATCAGCTGTCTATAAATTGTAGAGTTACACAATAGTTCAAATGATGTGCACTAGACCGGGGTCCTGCAAATCTGGCCCACCCCCTGTTTCTGTAAATAAAGTTTTATTGGAACACAACCTCCCCCATTTGTTTACTAATGGCCTACGGCTGCTTCCCCACCACCCCAACAGCGGAGGACTGTATGACCCACAAAGTGAAAACATTCACTCTCTGGCCCTTTACAGCTGAAGTTTACCAACTCCTACCCTAGATAATGATGAGTTTTCCACTGGAGCACAGATTTTCCTAATACCAGCTAAAACACATGGCTTTGTATGTTATGTAAAGCAGGTGACAAGGATTCCACGAATTTCATTCACAGCAATAACGCCTTGAGGGCGATAGTGTATTTGTTTGCTAGGGTGAACATAAGGAGATACCGTAAACTGAGTGGTTTCAACAACAGAAATTTATTTTCCCACGGCTCTGGAGGCCAGCAGTCCAAGGTCAAGGTGTGGGCAGGGTTGCTTTTTTCTGAAGACTCAGAGGGAAGAATGTGTTCCAGGCCTCTCTCTGTGGCTTGCAGGTGGCCACCTTCTCCCTGTGTCTCCACATTGCTGTCCTCCTCTTCTGATAAGGACACCAGTCATACTGAATTAGGGTCCACTCTTATGACTTCATTTTCGCTTAATTATCCTTTTAAAGACTCTCTCTCCAAACAGTCACTTTCTGAAATACTGGGAGCTCAGGACTTCAATATATGCATTTTGGGGACACAACTCCACCCATAAAATTTGGTTAGAGGAGAATTTGTACACCCATTAAATATCCTGTAAAGGTGGTCGGATTCTCTTCCAGCCTATGAGAATGGCACTGCGGTGGCTGTGTCCAGAGAAAGCACACTCATCCCCACCCCTCTGATTCCGGAACTCAGTGGCTATTTGTGAACACTTCGAGTCCTGCCCTCACCAGCATTCAGAAAAGTCCTGCTCTCTGGCAACAGCTAGCAAACGTAGGAAACCGACACAGGGACAGGAACCTTTGCAGCAACACATTCTGCGCACACTTTTGTATTATCATAGCTACCAGAGATTTCGGTCTATGATACAAACCAAAAAAACAAAATCTTATTTTGAGTCTGAGCCAGTAGCACTTTAGTATGAAGTACTTACTGGCATTGACTTAAACGATAAAGGCAGAACAGCCAGGTACAAACAATGGTTGTTCTTTCCTTACTCTGGAAAAAAAAAATGCAAATGCTTTACTCCTTCATTTAGAGACACGTAAAAAAGCTGTGCAGGCCGGGCGCGGTGGCTCACGCCTGTAATCCTAGCTCTCTGGGAGGCCGAGGCGGGCAGATTGTTTGAGCTCAGGAGTTCAAGACCAGCTTGAGCAAGAGCGAGACCCCGTCTCTACCAAAAATAGAAAGAAATTAATTGGACAGTTAAAAATATATAGAAAAAATTAGCCGGGC
>CAUYSK010029325.1:0-20754 GCA_963575035.1 Avahi laniger | reverse complement strand
AGCGATCCTCCTGCCTCAGCCTCCCGAATAGCATGCACCACCATGCCCGGCTAATTTTTTCTATATATTTTTTTAGTTGTCCAATTAATTTCTTTCTAATTTTAGTAGAGACGGGGTCTCGCTCTTGCTCAGGCTGGTTTCGAACTCCTGAGCTCAAACAATCCGCCCGCCTCAGCCTCCCAGAGAGCTAGGATTGCAGGCGTGAGCCACCGCGCCCGGCCAAGATTTAAAAATTTTTTAACAATTCCTATGGTTGGCAAAGTCCCACTACTGCTCGCATTTGCTCCAGAATTCAAATAGAATGACGACCTCTGTCACGTGCTTTCACCTCAAATCTTGTCTTCCCTACTTTTTAATTCTTCAAGCTTCTCTAAATGTAGCATTAAAATCTCCACCACCTATTTTCTTCACTAGAACTTGACATTTATAATCCCTTAACCCTGGATAAGAAACCAAATAAGGGGAGAATGAAATATACTAGAATTCCACTTATCAATGTTTAGCACTCCAAACATTTGACACACAAGAGATCATCTAGTATCTTAATTTTGGTTTCCCAGCTGGGCATTGTGGCTCAAGCCTATAATTCCAGCACTTTGAGAGGCCAAGGTGGGAAGATCACTTGATGCCAGGAGTTTGAGACCAGCCTGGGCAACACAGCAAGATCCCATTTGTACAAAAAATTAAAAAATTGGGCATGGTGGTACACTCCTGTAGTCCCAGTTACCCAGAAGGCTGAGGCGGGAAGATCACTTGAGCCCAGGAGTTGGAGGCTGCAGTGAGCTATGATCAAACCACTGCACTTCAGCCTGGGTAACAGAGTGAGATTCTGTCTAAAAAATAAAAATAAAAAATTAGTTTCTCCAAAAGCAATGTCTGAGGGCTTAGATACAGGCAGCTATTTGGGAAGTAATCCCTAGAAGCAACAGTAACAGGGTGGTGATTATGAGGCAGGGAAGGTATAGCAGTAACTAAAGAGTATTTTGAGCTGATTAATGCTGTGGGCAGTGGGGCTCGGTCCTGCTGGTGACTCTGAGGAATGGTAATTGCCTCTCAGAATTGTCTTTCTGAAAGAAAGCAGGCTGGCATCTTCGTGCACTGACTTCCATGCCCTATCCGCCGTGGGTCACCTTGGAGTTGGCTAACTTGCCTGCTCTCCAGGCTGTCCTGTGGCTTCAGAAAATACACGGAGGTATACAAGTGGAGATATGTAGTAGGCGCTTGAGGTAGAATATTGCCAGTTCATGAGAACCGTCCTCCGTGGCTGAAGCTGAAAGTAGAGGTGGAACAAGGGTGTGGAGGGGAGTACACCAAAGACAAGCACTACAAAATAATAATAATAATGTTCCCCTCTTGGGAAGACCCAGGCCTCCCTGGACATCTCTGGGCACATGTCTCCTCCTGCTTCTAACCCTGAGCACCAAAGGCTGCCTCTGAAACATGATTATTTATTGCATGCCCGTTTGTGGGAGAAATTTGTCACGGCTGCTAAAACACTTGTATTCTCAACACAGCCTCAGTGCCTTTGGGAAGCCTGACCACAAAATGAGTTGATTTTAACTGCATCTTGCAGGGAATACACCTATTTTTAGCAATTATCTTTGGAGTCACTGAAATAAAAGCATCTGAAAATTAATGATTCTTACCAAGTTGTAGGCTTCTTTATATGCAGAGCTGAACTGCACGAGATTAAAGAAAGGCCATGTAAATGGAAGAGTGGTTTTTCCAAGAAAATATATAGAGAGAAGTGGTGTAGGATAAAGGACATATGAACATAGAGTCAGAAAATCAGAGTCAAATCCTGTTTAATCATGAGTAAATCGCTCCCCTCTCTGACTCTCAATGTAGTCATTTTTTTTAAGTGGAGAAATTGTATATCAGGAAAAAAAATGTGTTTTTTTTTTAAGTTACCCTCAGAATTTCTCTCAAGAAGTGAATTGACCTATCTTTTCATCAGAATATATATTTATAGGTAATTTTACTTATGCAATGAGACATTCCTAAACAAAGCCAGGTTAGTCTGGGATAAGAAAACAAGAGGTACCTAAACTGCTTTGTATACAAAATGAACAGGATTTAGCATTAAGTCAGCCAGTGGGGGGAGAGGAGAAATTCTAGGAGAGGGAAAGGGATTTCCAGTGGGGTAGGGAGCTTAAGCTAGAAAATGAGAGATGACCACTAAAATATGAATAGAGACGATGTACGTCAGTTCCAAGGTGGCGCAGTGGAAAGCACATGCACGATCCTCTCGCATCCTCAGCGCTGAGAAGGCTTCGTGTTCCCTTTGGAGCCTACGGGAAGATAGAGCACCGTTATCTTGGATCCCTGAGTGACCCCGTGGAGCTGACCCCTCACCCTTTACTGCTTACAGGGCAGCAATAGATGTGTGTTAGTTCCAGCCACTGTAAGATGTAGAGGGTGTTTGTTATGGTCTGTAACCTAGTTTCTTCTGGGTCTCCTTTCCGGCTTCCAGCCTAAGTTCCCTAAGAACTTCTGGAAATATCGGCTGCACGACTGCAATTTGTGCTGGTTCCATTCCACACTCTGCACTGCTCTGCTTTGCACCCCAGGAGGGTGACGCCCTCCACAGATTCAATCACAGATGGGAACAGCAATGGGATGAGCAGCGGGAGCTCAGGGGGTTGGGCATTTGTTACCCCCGCTGAGCCCCGGTTCGGCCACCCACTGCTGCCACTCCTGGCTGGCCGGCCCTCTTCTACCTCCGTGGCGCTTTTGGGTCCCATCCGCTGCTTGTCCCTCTACTTCCTCCCCACTCAGGCCCGAGGGTGGTGACGGCTCCCCGCTGGGGTTATTCCCACGTGCCTCACCAACTCCGTGGGCTCCTTAATCCTGCCCACACCTCTGTAAACACAGGATGCCGTCCCTTTCCTACTGGGACTCTGCGTCTTACAAAGTGACCACCAATTTTATCTAAATTTCAAAATTCAAGATGAACCCAGTATGCCACAGGTCCTAGGAACACTCAGGCCGTTGACATTTGGAATATGGCATCAAAACATGCTTCAAAAAATTGCTATGAAAGGGTCTGGAACATAGGAGCATGCTGCACCTACCAACGTGAACCTGAAAGAAAGAGAGCGTTTGTTTCAATGAACGTCCTGGCATGTTACATCTGTCCAGTTTATACTGACTTTGACCAAGCTGACCGTCTTCAGTTGAATTAGGCCATAAATCAAGGACACTGAAGTGCATCTTGAAACAAATTTCTTGTGGATTTCATGCCGGCTTTAATGGAGGCTTCTCAGGACGGGGTTGGTGGGAGCCTGAGGTTACACTAAACTTCTGGGGACATTCTTTTTACTTCTCATATACTGTCCCCTTAAACTGAGAAGCTGGGTGTCCATTAGGGCCCCTCCCTCCTGACTACCTGCAGAAACCTCACCCAAAATCTGAGAGTTTCCTTTGCTCCCGCACCTCTACCCCTCTTAGCTACTGAGTCGGGCACCTGCGCTGAGCCGGCAGCACCCGCCAGGAGTGGCAATGCCCAAACGCTGTGATGTGTGATAAGTTGGAAAGCCTTGTGACTACTCACTATCTTTTCACAGACCTTCCTCTGTTTGTTTTCAAGGTGATGGCTCTCTGGGCTGGGCGTGTGATAGCCAGGCTTGGATTCACTGCCTAAGAGGAGCTGCCACGCCTTTAGACAAACCATCAGACCAGAACAGTTTAGCAGAGTTTGCTCAACTCTGGGCTCCTCATGTGGCCAGACAGAGGAAAAATTGTTATCCTTACTGAGATAAATGACTTTCTGATGGAATTTACAAATACATGATCTAGGGCCTGCAACAACCCAGATCTATCTTTGAACCCTAGACTCAGACTATTAACCTGCAATTGAGCATTAGGAGGTAGAATAAGACAGTGACCGAAAGCCTGGACTCTGGAGCCCAAGGGCATGGGTCTCAGTCCTGAGGCTGTCACTCACTGGCTGGGTGATCTCTGGACAAGCCATTCCTCTGTCTCAGTGTCCCTGTTCATAAAGCATGACCATAAGAATAACTTCATCATAAGGTTGTTTTGTATATTAAATGAGTTAGGATGTTTGCTGCCTAAAATAATGCATAGCACATATTAAGTGTCACATAAGTGCTTATTATTAATCTCTGTCTGGATGGCCCACTGGCAACTCACACTGCAATGTTCAAAATGGAGCTCACCGTGTCCTTTCCCTTCAAAATGCACAACATTTCTGCTAGGCGCTCTGAGTTACCGATCTTGTAAATTACTTCACCATTTCCCCAGTGACCAAAACCCAACTTCTGAGACTTCTCCCTCTCCTTCTCCTGCCCACACCCCCCCATACACCTGGTACCCAAGCTGTGGTGAGCAGAACCAGTTCAGTACAACTCCAAGTCTCAGGGGTTTACACAATGAAATTTTACATAACAATCCATTGTGGTTGGGCAGCTCTTCTGTTTTGCCCTCCTACATCTCGGGGATCCGGGCAGCTTCCATGGTTTTAGCCGTGCCATCTTCTCATGGCCTGGTAGACAGCAGCATAGTCTAGACCAGTGGTTCTCAAATTTTGATCTCGGGATCCCTTTACAACCTTAAAGAAATTCTGTCTGTTAGGTACTGACAAATTATACCATGTTGAAATGAAAGCAGAAAACGTTAAAATATTTCTCTATTTGTTTATTTAAAAATAATAATTCATTGTATGGTAATATATAAAATATCTTTATGAATAATGAAACAATTAAAAATAAAGAGAATGTTTTGATCCAAAACAAAAATTTAGTGAGAAGAGGTATTCTATATTTTTGCAAATCTTTTTAACATATGACTCAACAGAAAAGACGTGGGCTCTCTCATTTGCTTCTGCATTCAGTCTGTCTAATACGTTGTTTTGGTTGAAGTAAATGAAGAAAATTCAGCCTCACACAGATGTGTGATTGAAAAGAGAAGAGTATTGTAATAATGTTTTCAGATGATTGTGGATGTTCTTTGAAACTACACCAGAACTTGACAAGTGCTTATTTTCTTAAATGTTATTCGTAATGTAGAATAGGAAATCCTATCAATAAACTTTTCATACTCTGCTGCATTTAAATATATTGTTCTATCTTACAGTTCGAGGGACATTTTACCTGCATGATTTTGCAACATTGTTCATTGGTCATTTGAAAAACATACTGGTTTGCTGAATTATACAGATCTTTCAAATGTCAACACATTTTAGTCCACAAAATTTAAAAATCACAGCAATTAATTTCCCCAATTTCATCAGAAATGTCTCTAAAAATTAGGAAGTTGTTAAGCTTACAGTGGTATATACAAATTTTTCAGAACTCTAATGTTTGCCTGGAAGGTGAACTTTATCATCTGCAACAAATACACACTTCTGGTTGCTTTCCTTAAAGCAATAGGCTCTTTCCTTTCATTCTCAAGAAAATGTCTGCCAAACACCTGTGTCTGAATAACCGTAGTTTGTCAGTCATTCAAGTAAAAATGGTGTTACATTTCAAAAAGCAACTAGATCATTAAACATAACCATATTTTCCAAAACAAAAATTTTATTGAGAAGGGTGGCATTGTTTCACATTTTGAAAAATCTCTGTAATGTGGAGCTTGTGACTCAATTGTGTAAGTGCTTTTTTCTCAAGACAACCATTGTGCTTTGGTTTGCAGTACGAGTTCTGCATATATCCTATTTCATCACACAGGATAATGAAAAGACTTGTACTCAAGGCTCAGGATTTAATAAAATTAATAGTTTTTACTGCTACATCAAGGACATTTATAAGGGAAACTGGCATTCTTTTTAATGCAAGTATGTAGCAATGAAGAACATGGTGAATACTGATACAGTTTGGTGACACTGCCTTGATTCATGCTAAGTGCCAGTTTTATTATGAAATGGTTGTAATTTTACTATAAATTTTTTTGACCTTGAAAACCCACTTAAAGGGTCCCAGAGACCCCTGGGATCAGTGTTTCACACTGTGAGAACCACTGTCTTAGCACACTCTAATTAATACAGCATTTTACACCCCTGCTCAACAAGCTGCTCACCCAGAGTGGTGCCATTCAAAGTTGCTTCAGGAACTAGTGCCATAATCCACAACAAAATACAGGGATTAAGAGTGAACATTTAGAAATGTTTTGAGTAATTTTGACAGAATAATTGAAAATTAAAAAAACAGAATGCTTTGTATGTCTTTGTTTTTTCATTTTCAAAACATTTATTGTGTTTTACAAAATATCCACCTGTGACAAATTAGCATTTTTTAAAGTTCCTAGTTTCTAAATTAGAACTTTTTTTTAAGTTTCTTTCCTAATTTAGCCAATACCATACAGTCTTGATTACTGCAGCTATGTAATAGGTCTTCAAATTACATAGCGATTCCTCCCAATTTACTTTTATGTTATACATTTGTTCTAGCTATTCTAGTTCCTTTGCCTTCTATAGAAATTTTAGAATGATCTTGTCTATATCTACAAAATATCTTGCTGGGATTTTGACAGAAACTGCGATAAACTTATCAATTTGAGAATTAACGACTTTACTATGTTGAGGCTTTCCATTGGTGAACATAGCCTGTCTCTACATTTATTTAAATCTTTGATTTCTTTCATCAACATCACATGTAGTTTTCAGGATACAAGACCTCTACATGTTCTGTTAGACTTACACTAAGTATTTCAGTTTTTGAGTGATTATAAATGATGTTTTAATCTCAGTGCCCACATGTTCATTGCTAGTTTGTAGAATTATAATTGATTTTTGGATGTTTATCTTATATCCTGTGACCTTGCTGACTCACTTATTAGTTCTAGGAGTTTGTTTGTAGATTCCTTGAAATTTTCTATGTAGACAATCATGCCACCTGAAAATTGGGACCATTTTATTTCTTCTTTTCCAAACTATAGGGCTTTTATTTCCTTTCCTTGCTCATTGCACTGGCTAGAACTTCCAGCATTATGTGGTTTTTAGTTTGATTCCATCTTGTTTGGAGAACACATTCTGTATTATTTCAATTCTTTTAAATGTGTTGGTTGTTTATCGGCTCAGGATATATTCTATCTCAGTATATGTTCCATGAGCATTAAAAAAGAATGTGTATTTTGCTGTTGTTGGAAGGGTGGCCCCACCCCAGGGTTTCTGATTCAGTATATCTGGGTGGGACTTGAGAATCTGCATTTCTAAAAAGCTCCCAGGTGACACTTTTGGTGCAGGTACCACACGTTAGTTCAATAGTCACCAAATCGATGATTAGAATCATTGGGAGGCTGAGTGCGGTGGCTCACCCCTGTAATCCCAGCACTTCGGGGGGGGGGGCTGAGGCAGGAGAATTGCTTGAGGCCAGGAGTTCAAGACCAGCCTGGGCAACATAGCAAGACCCTGTCTCTATGAAAAGTTAAAAATTAGCTGGACATGGTGGCACATGACTGTAGTCCCAGGTACTTGGGAGACTGAGCCAAGAGTGTGGCTTGAGCCTGGGGAGATGGAGTTTGCAGTGAGCTATGATCATACCACTACACTCCAGCCTGGGTGACAGAGCAAGACTCTGTCTCAAAAAAAAAAAAAAAAAAAAAAAGAATCATTGGGAGAGCTTTTAAAACTCCTGGTTAGGCCACTCACAGGTAAATTTAATCAGAATCCCTGGAGAGTGGGAGTGAGCCAGGCATCAGTACTTTGGAATCATCTGGAAGTTTGTTTAATACATTCATAAATCTGGTCAATCTCCAGATTCTGAGTTAATTGGTCAGAGGATGCTGATGTATTTCAAAAATTCCCCAAGGGATTCTTCTAATCATGTATCAACAGCTTTGAGTGCCATAGAACTAGACGGAAGGTACTATCATGTGCTGAGATAGGCTCAGGTGCTCTTGTTCTCTAACATGGTTTCTGATGTCAGCCACCTTGCAGGAGCTTGCTATGTCACTGCTTTGGTATCTGGACCAACAGCCCTCCCTTCTTTGCCTTTCTTGCTGTAAACACATAATGATGCACAACTCCCAGGGAAGTAGCTGTTAACTCCAGACCCATAGTCCCACATAGACAATAGAAAAAAGCATTATTTAGGAATAACTGTTTCTCATTGCATCCTCAGTGCCTAGCACAGAGCCTGGCCCATAATAAACACTAGATATATATTTAGTGACTAAATATACTACTTTGATTTATTAAAAACATAAACACAGAAGTTTTGGAATGTTAAACATTAGTACTAACCAGTGAATTCAGTACATCTAAATGCTGGTTGTGAAACACGAGCAGTTTGATTTGGGTCCAGCGGCAACACACTCAGATAAGCTCAACGTTGACCTAACAGCTTCTGGGCCATGAGGAAACAAAGACATGTTTGCAGGGCCCTTGAGGAGCTGCAGGGGCAATCTCGTCAGGTAGAACATGTTCCTGTGTACCTTCAAGGTAAGCAGCCAGGTTCCACATGTCCTTATGTTCTCCATCGAATTATTCTGATCATGTAGCTATGAATTCATAATCACCCTGCAGGATATGCAAGGAATATCATTTTTCTTTATTTTATTTTTTTAAATTCCACACTGAATCAGCAACCTGCCTATATTATCTTCATTGGGGGTCACTCAACTCTTGCAGCCTACCTTGGAGGTGTGGAGTTTTGGGTGGAATAAAATATTCGGGGTAGGTGCCTTCTAGTCTTACTATGTACTCCTTATTTGTAATAAGTCCACGTGGTACTTTGAAATTAGGAAGCTCAGCTTTCATTCTGTGTATGGGCATGAAAATTTTCACTAGGGGGTGAAAGTCTGGGTGTACTGAAGGCCCAACTTCCCTAGAAGCCCTGCACAGTCCTTTCCCCAAAAGTCCTTTCAGGCCCCCAAACCTTTCAGGTTCTGTTAGGGTGTGGGTTAATAACCCTACTACCGAGGGTTCAGCCTCTTTCCTTTTGTGGTGGAATCTCTAAATCCTCTAAATGCTTCCTCCTTTTACTCACCTTTGGGCATTCACCAATCTCTCATCCTCCTCCAGAATTCCAAGTGTCATCTTCTCAGTTGTCTTAAGTTTTCGTAAAAGCCAAGGAGAGATATTGACCGTCAGGAACTTTGACCTTTCACTTTGCAAACACTTTGAAGAAAGAAAAAACAAAGGCCTGGCTATTTTTTTAGTCTAAGAGAAGGAAAAGTTCAGATTCCAAAGCACAAATGCACTCTTACTCTCCGAATTTTTCAACACATTAATATCTCAATAAGTTGTCCTGCTACAATGGTAAATTGGGATGGAATGTATCTCCTGGCATCAAATCATTCTATAAGCCAAGGTAATAGAACTCCCCAGGGTTTCTGGGCTGTCGGAGGGATAGTCCCTATATCTCCTTGACTGTGTCAGTAAAGAGATCTCTGCTGATTAGGAAAGCTTCTTGCAAAGCCAACTATCACAAACCTTTGCAGTTAAAAGTTTGTACAGCTCTGTGGAATGTTCCAGAAACTTTCTCTAAGCATTAATTTGGCACTTTATCTATCAGAACATCTAATACTAGCCAGAAGTGTTTCTATTCAAAGTCAATACAATCTAATTCTCTTTGCAAAATAAGCCAGATTGCACTAATGAATGGGAAGATTGAGCCTAAATTGAATGTCATTGGTAAATATGTCCCCAACAAACATTTGCTGAGCATCTATTGGCTGCCAGGTACTGTGGATTGAGAGAGAGAAATGTCCTCAAGGAACACTCAGTTTATTCAGGGAAATAACCAACTTTTATAATATGAGGTGATAAAATATGAATAAAAAGTTCTAGGAGCATAGGAGAAGAGCCAATAGAAAATTTATAGAGGAAATGACATGAATCTGGGTTGGGAAGCACACATCAACATTTTTCAGGTGAGGATGAGAGAGAGCGATCCAGACAGAGGAAGAGCCAGAGCAAAGGCACCAGGACAGACCTTTGTGAACTTCCTTGTGAAGGGGTGGATGTGTGTGCACCAGTGCATGCACTGGGAACCCGGGAGTAGGAGCTGGTAGGAGTTGATTTCGGAAGAGGGCGGCAAGTATAAGAAGTTTCTCTAAGTTCAACCCAGTTTTATCACTAATGTGGAAGTCTTTTGTTTAGCCTCTCAAACACCACAACGGAATGACATAAATAACATTTGTTGTGCTCATACTATGTCAGGAGCTAAGTGTACTTTAGGGAGTATCTCATTTGATCCTCACAATATCCCAAGAATAGGTTCTATTGTTATTTTCATTTTGTAAATGTTCTCTATGTTCACACATATTATTCTCTGTTCCTGCTAATGTTCCAGGTCCCCAAGACATTCACATATCCCTGTGTGACTGGTTCACTTCTACAAAGTCATATAGTTTTGGGGTTTTATTGTTGTTTTCTTTTTCTGAGAAGATAAAAAGCTCTGCTTTGATGCAAACTGAAGTGACCCAGCATGGTGTCCACTTAAACCTGTTGCTATACCACAGGGCTTTTTGACCTCACCATTTTAACCCCTCTGCTTTGACTTTGAGGACAATTGCTCCTGCTCTTTTGACCCTGAGAACATTTTGAATTAAAGGCTTTTAATTAGAATTATATCAACTCAGATAGACTTTCTATCCAGAAAATGTTTCCCGGGGTGAATTCCATTAAGCCAATTTAATCCCTTGATCAATTTTCTACATAGCACAGTTAGACCATTTCCAAAAATGTTAACTCTACTGAAATTATTTTCATTTGGATCAATTCTTTTCCATTTAAAATTTGCAACAAAAGTTGATGCATCAATTGGATATTGTCCATATCAAATTTTATTGATCCTTGGCTTCTACTTTGTGTAACAGTCATTATTTCTATCAAGTCTATCTTTTGCTGGGTCAAAATTTTCAGATCTAAATTTTTTTAAAATAAAATTTGATTCTTCTGTCAATTCATAGTCAATAACTAGGTATGTTATGTGCAGTTCTAGCTGTTGATTATTTATGCTAGTAAGTTAAAAATTATGCGCATTATGAATTGAATTAAAATAATGACGCTTTTGAGAGGCCGGGCGCGGTGGCTCACGCCTGTAATCCTAGCTCTCTGGGAGGCCGAGGCGGGCGGATTGTTTGAGCTCAGGAGTTCCAGACCAGCCTGAGCAAGAGCGAGACCCCGTCTCTACCAAAAATAGAAATAAATTAATTGGACAGCTAAAAATATATAGAAAAAATTAGCCGGGCATCGTGGCGCATGCCTGTAGTCCCAGCTACTTGGGAGGCTGAGGCAGAAGAATTGCTTGAGCCCAGGAGTCTGAGGTTGCTGTGAGCTAGGCTGATGCCACGGCACTCACTCTAGCCAGGGCAACAGAGTGAGACTCTGTCTCAAAAAAATAAAAATAAAAAAAAATAATAATGATGCTTTTGGTTTCTCATTCATGGGAGAATTTTTTTGTGCACATGTTTTTGCAAGAGAGAGAATGAGAAAGGACAGAAGAGAGGGAGAAAGGAAGTGGGGGAGATTTAGAGAAAGAAAAATGTTTCCCAAGCTCTCAAATGCATTGCAAATATATTGCAGAGTTTAAATGTCCATGGGGTCAAAGTGGACAGGATATGAGAGTAGTGTTTTTTAGTTGGCTGAGTAAGGTTGTCCAGAGCAAAGGCAGAAGCTAAAGTTCCCATTATCCTTAGGAAGGAGCTTAGAGAAAGGGTCCGAAGCCAGAAAGACTATCTAGAAGGAGCATTCAAGGCACTGCTTGATAGTTAACAGCTCCCTGGATCTGCTACAGAAATAGAGATTACTAGGCAGAATCAATCTTATGCATTTCTGTTCACATAAGCAAGATCACTTGAAGTAATCTGGGGCTTGGATTCCTGACATCTTTCGGGTTTTCAAGACAGGAGACCATTGGTATGAATTTCCATGGTGTCTTATATATCTGGTAGAGAGGAGGAATAATGCCTTCTAGAACCTTCTTTTTAACGAATATCCATTTCCTATCAGGCTAAGTCCAACTTCTTTTAGTGTAAAATACTGGATCCTTCACAATTTGGCTGGTGTTCACCTCTCAAGCTTCCACCGTCATCAGCCCACACCCACGCACACCTCACTGAGGCCACTGGAAGTTTTTCTGTTTGCATGTCAGTTTTGCCTGGAATTTCATTTCCTGTTCTTCAGCCTAGAAAACTCACACACATCCCTCCCAAAGAGGCTTTCTGTGCTGTGAATTGGGTAGGGCATGGAAGAGATGCAGGGGGATTGTTGAGAATGTGAAGCATGGGGCAGTGACCGGGCAAACTGGGTGTGGGGGGCAGACAAACATGGGCTTAGGGGTAAGGAGAAGAGAAGGAGGACTACGAGAAACAGGCAGGTGGGAGGTACTGGGGACACAGAAGGTCTGAAAGAGCCTGCAGGGAGGCTTAGACTTAGACTTGGAAGATGCTACAGAGAATGAGAGGGGATGGAGAAGGGGATGGGACTTGAGGTGAATGGAAGGCAGTTGAGGTGGGGACACTCCTGTCCTGTGCCTTCTTCTGTCCTCCTGTTTTAGGAGACCCTAAAACAGCCCTGAATACATTGAGTCTCTTATCCTCTGTAATCTGTGAACTCCTCTCTGAGTCCTGGAACATGGTTGGCAGGAGCGTGCAACGACTGAGCCTCCACTTCTTAGGGGAACAATCTCTACCGCATCACCAAGCCATGCTGTCAAAGCACCAAAAGATCACTAATTCTTTTTTTTTTTTTTTTTTTTTGAGACAAGATCTCACTCTGTCACCAGGGCTAGAGTGCAGTGATGTCATTATAGCTCACAGCAACCTCAAACTCCTGGGCTCAAGCGATCTTCCTGCCTCAGCCTCCAAAGTAGTTGCAACTACAGGTGTGCACTGCCACACCTGGCTACTTTTTCTATTTTTTGTAGAGAAAGGGTGGAGAAGATCACTAATTATGATTCAACTCAAACTTCCTGTGATGGTGTTTTCCATGGTCTTCTCTCTGTTCAGAAAATGCATAACCCTCACTAGGGACGACTCAGGTTGTGAGACTGGAGGTCTTCAACTGAATCTTCTTTTGAACTTAAGCCCTCACTAGATTCTTTGCCTGGATTCTGCCCTGGGCTAGAAATTGTGATTATTTGCTCAGAGTTATGAGCTGAGTTAAATAAAAAATGTAAGGTCAATTCACCCAATGGGGACATTTGGAGAACAAAGTATCTGTGATTATCTTGTGAACTCCTGATGTGTGGCCTTGCTTGGCCTCAGGCAAGCCGCTTGATCTCTCTGAGCCTCAGTGTTTATGTCTTCAAAACTGGGATCAAATAGCTATCTTTCAGGGCTGTTGTGATAACTAATTGTGTTATGGGACTTTTAGTGTTTTTCTATTTAGATTTTAATTAAATTTCAATTGATTTTTATGTCAGGTGTACGGTTAGAATTTCACTTAATTTTTTCCTGAATGAGTAGACAATTGTACCAAAATACCATTTTTTGAATAAACCCTTCTTTCTTTCACCAGTGAGAAATTCAACTTTTATTAGACACTGAATTCTAATCTGGCCATTTCTGGACACTCGAATTACGTTCCATTCTTCCATTGGCCTATTCCTGGGCTAGCGCCATACCATTTAATTATTGTAGCTTTGTAACATGTTGTGATATGTTGTCCCTTACCATTATTCTTCTATTTCAAGATTTTTTTGGTTGTTCTTAAGCATAAGAACATTTCTTTTCCCCAGATGAAAGTTTTTAGCAAACTACTAAATTCCAAAAATACTGGGACTCAATTCGAATCATGTATAATCCATTCCCATATAGGTTCAGGGAGGAAGGCATCTCTTTAAAATAGTGACTTTTTCTAATTAGGAGAATGCTATGTATTTTCATTTACTAAGGTTTTCTTTATATATATGCATATAAAATCTTTCACATTTTTAATTAAATTCTATCCTGGGTAATATATATCATGAACGGTACCGCCTTCACTTTGCTTTCCTTGTTCGCATTCACGTTGAACAGTGGTTCTGCCCAGCACCATTCTCCTCTTCCTCCACCATACTCAGGTCACACAGTTATCACAGGAGGTGCCACACGAGGAAAACATGACCCTGACCCCCAGCAACATTTAGTGAGGCCAAGGGAGGATGCCCTTGCATGACCAGGTGCGACCCCTCTGGGACTGACAGGATTGTATAAACAGCGGGGCTCTTTTGACATTGGGGTCTCAGAAATAAGGATCAGCTATGGAAATGGAATGAGGGAAACACTCTAGGCTTCTCATCGGGAGTAAGAAATGAGGGATGGATCTTTTTGTATCTAAGGTCAAATCTAAGAGGCCAGCCAAATGGAAAAGTTCAGCTCAGACTGAAGTGGCAGCAACAATAGCCGAGCACACAAAAGCAACCAGGTGTGGAATGGAACACAGAGATTTTCTGTGGCAACACTACAGAGAGATGGGATGGAGGAGGGGCTGGTGCCATTCAGGTGCCTAGTCGATTTGAACGACGCAAGTGGTAAGTAACTAACATTAGACAAGATCAGAACTGACAGTTGTCTAAAGACTGAGTTCTATCTCCGTATGCTCCCCAGATACCGCTGTCTACTCAGTTCCTTAAATACTTTCGCCTCTATTTCCTTTCATACCTTCCTCTGCTTTTGCTCTCCACACCCCTCTACCTCCTCCTCCCATCCTTCTTCCAACTCTCCACTCTCTACCACATTTTATTTTTGTGGCATTGGTTGATCGCAAGGCTCCCTGGTTTCCCAGAGTGGGGGACAGTCCATATGACTGAGGAGAAAGGACATCTTCCTTTTTTATTTCACTCCTTTGCCTTTAAGCAGATAATTCAGCATAAAAGCTTTGAGCCAACTGTAACATCAGATTGTTCCACAAAGGGCACATAATGGGAAAATAGCCATCATAACCTGGAATAACAAGCAAGTGCCCTCCCTCCTCTCTAGGCAACGTCCTGTAGGAACCGAGACTTTCCATCTAAATCCAGGCAGATGGTGCCATTTTCCTGTTCTTCCTCGTGTCCACAGCTCAGCTCTGGGGATGAGGATGCACTGTCATTTTGGCTGTGCTCTTTGTTTCAAGTTGTAATTGTTCAGGTTAGCTTGACACTTGATGGAACACTTGTAATTAATGCATCACTCAGGATGGCACAAAGGAAGGAAAACATGGAAGGGCCTATTTTTATTAAGATAGAAATTTTAAAATCAATTCAAAAATGCTTTGAGCACCTACTGTGCACAAATAATTGCTTAAGACTGAGACTACAAAGTTGAGCAAATGTTCCTCAGCTTAAGGAGGACAGCCTTTAGCAGTGACAGCGATTGTCAGCAAAGGACAATGCAACATTCTCAGTGTGTTAAGAAAAATGTTCACAAATGCTCTGGTAATAGGTTGTAGTTAGAGAAAACATATTTGCAATACATATGACAGAAAAGCTGTATAATGAGCTCTCAAAAACTGAGGAGCAATATACAAACACCCAACAGAAAAATACAAAAAGGTGGGAATAGAGATCATCCAAGTGGCCAATAAATACGTGTTAATTAAACACGAGATACTATTTCACCCCAGCATATTGGCAAACATTAAAAATGAGGGGTAACTCCTAGAGCAGGCAAGGATGCTGGTAGAAATGTGTATTCTCGTATATCATAGGCTGAAATGTGAATCATCAGAGTCTTTTGGAACCATAATCTTTCCATATTTATTCAACTTAAAAATACATATACCGTTTGTCTCGATCTGCCCTACATTTGCTAACCTATCCTATATAAAAAATTATATGTCCAGACGATAAAACTGAAAACAAATAAGCGTGGCCCTTCCGCATTATGGAATATTAAGTAGCTAATAAAAAGAATGTGCAAGATCTATGGCTGTTGGCCTAAAGGAATGTCTATTATATATTATTAATGAGAAGAGCAAGTTGCATAGGAACGTATGTAATATTTCATTTTGGTAAAAACTGTGGCAAAAACTCTGTGTATCTGCATATTTGTAAATGTTTAAATGAGTATGGGGAAAGAATGAAAGAATATGTTCCAGGCTGTTTAACACTGATAACTTTTGTGAAAAAGAAGGCATAAAAAGCAAAGAGGGTAAGAGAGACTTTTTCTTTATAAACTTTTCTTTCCCTAAAAACTGGTTTCAAATCTTGTGCCTCTGGAAAGATAACGTAGATACATTTTTCCCATTTCTTCCTGCTAAGTAAAACTAAAAAGCCTGGACATTATATATAAAACAAACAAAAGATTGCCAAATAGAAGGCAGACCGACAAGGGACTAAGGAACAACAACATGTTTGTGAGTTCACTTAGTCTTTTTTTCACCTCGTATATCCCAGACTTGAAGCTGAAGAAGCCAAGAACCCAGAAATGCCAATGGAAAAAGAAAAAAAAAAAAAGCTCATATAAAAGCCTGGTCTTTCTGCCAAAGGTCCAGGAAAAAGGCAACGTAGCAAGAAAGAAAACTTGAGACAATAACCACTCTCCTGCAGCCAAACACCACAGCAAAATTGTAGCCCCACCCCCAACCACACCAGCAAAGGCTCAGCAAGAAGCTCAGACCTCCACTCCCTCAGGAAACCGCAGGACTGTAACAAAAAATGTAACATTTATGTCAGAAGAGTCACGGAAAGAGAAGAGAAAGAGAATAGGGCTAAAAAAAAAAAAACAGTTCCTGAAAGAAATAATGGCTGAAAACACATCAACCATCGAAATGGCAAATTTTTTTTTCTGTCCATCTATTGTATCACTGTTCAGATTAGAAGAAGATTTAACAAGCCATACAGGTGATCCTGAAGCATGTAAGAACCATTGCTCTAATAGTTCTCCAACTAGAAACTTTATTCCTTGATTTTTCATGTTCACTCTCTCCCCACACTCAGCCAAGCCTGCCTATTCTACCTCAAAATTCCTCCACCTCTTCTTTTTTTTTTTTTAAAACCTGCTTTCCAGAAAAGTATTCCTCTACCTCTTCTTCTCTTCACTGCCACTATTCTAGTCCACATGGCCATCATGTTTTGCCTGGGCTGATGTAACAGCCTCCTAAAGCAGCAGTTCTCAAGACTAGCCCCACACTTGTGCCTGGGCTCCACTCCCGGGGGCTCTGATTTAAAATAGCCTGAGGATGGAGATGCAGCTGGGCACCAGAGTTCTTTAGAAACTCCCCAGGGAAGTGTATGTGCAGCTGGGTGGAGAATCACGTCTGGAATAGTCCTCTTCTTCCACTTTTGCCTTTCTAGAAGGGCTGTTGGTGGAGAACCACATTCACATTGTGGCTTACGTAAATGGTGCCCATTGGAAGCCCTTGGGGTGCTGCATTGGCACAATAGGTGCCCTAGCACCTATTGCCCATAAAGCCAAAGGAAAACTCTTCTTAAAATATAGATTCTATCAGGTCTGTTCCCTATTTAAACCCTTAAATGCCTTACAAAGACACCGAAAAGAAAATCCAAACTTCTTACCAAGGCCTCAATGCCTTGTATCACCTGGTTCCTATCTACAACCTCATCTCCCCTTGATCACCATCCTCTCCCCAAACTGGCTTTAACTCAGTTCCTCAAACCCAAAAAGCTCTTTCCTACTTTGGAGTCTTCATACAATTTGCTCCCTCTTTCCAGAATGCTCTCCACACTTGTCACATGGCTGACATCTCATCCTCAGGATCTCAGCTCTAGTCACCTCTTCAGAATCTTCCTGGCCACACTATCCAAGGTGACACCCCCATTTCTTCATTACTCTTTATCTCAGTCCCATGGTACTATCTGTGTAGCACTGTTACTGTAATTATTTCACTTGTCTGTTTGATTACTTGTTTATTCTCTCTCTCTCACTCACTCCCCACACCCAGTGTAGACTTAAAGCTGTGCAGAGTCAATTTGTCCACCTGAGCACAATGCCTGGCACATAGCATACAATAAAAAATTGTTGAGGGAATTAATTAATCATAGATCTAAGAAATGGTAAAAAATCCAAACAAGTGCCCCAAGTCTGAGCCTACATAGTAGACACTTCTTTGAATGACGATAGTTAGGCAATTAGCATCAAGAATATTGACCCAAGACTATGAAATCCTTCCATGGAGCTAGGATTCAGAATCAGGCCTCCAGATTTGGAAAGCGAGGCCCTAAATGGCTCAAGCAGAATTTCAGGGAAAAGGACCAAAGTAAAATTTTAATATTGCAAATCAGAGCTGGGGAAAATAATGCTTGGTATTTTGTATATTGAAGCCCTTCTGATAGTAAAATAGCAGAAGAGAGTAAGGAAGCACAGCAACGTAGAGGACCCTGAGATGTTTGTAGGTATTGCTGAGAACACATGCCACAGTAGCTCAAACAACACTAAGTTCTCATGACAGGCATTGCATATGGCATTGGCAGCAGGCATTGGTTTGAGAGTGGAAGAGTTTGCTGAAAACTGATATTCCCACAGAGTTTTCCCTTATATATTTATTGAGCACTTATTATGTGCTAGTCACTGTGCTAGATGTTGGATTAAGAGTGATGAGGAAAACAGACAATGACCAAGCTTAGTAACTAACAGGAAAGCCAGTCAATAAACAGGGAAATTGAGCCAAGCAAACTCTAGTTTCTTGGGCCCCAAGGCTTGTATTCAGTTGTCCCTCGGTAACTGCAGGCGATTGATTCCAGGACATTCTAGGGATACCAAAAACTGTGGATACTCAAGTTCCTTATGTAAAATGGTATAGTATTTGCATACAACCTACAAACATCTTCCCTTATACTTTAAATCGTCTCTAGATTACTTGTAAGCCGCTGGATCATTTTTTTAAATTTATTCAGAATGAGCAAACCGCTGCTGTAGGGTGGAATGTTCTGTATATGTCTGTTAGGTCCATTTGGTCTACAGTGTTGTCTAAGTCTGCTGTTTTCTTATTGATTGTCTGGATTTTCTATTCATTATTGAAAGTAGAGCAATATCTCCTACTATTACTGTATTGCTATTTTATTTGGCAACCCCGCTTCTGGGTATATATTCAAAAGAATTGAAATTAGGATTTCAAAGAGTTATTTGTACTTCCATGTTCATTGTAGCATTATTTTCAATAACCAAGATATGGAAACAATGTAAATGTTCATCAGTGGATGAATGGATAAAGAAAATGTGGTATATACATACAGTGGAATATTATTCAACCTTACAAAAGTAGGAAATACTGCAACACACAGCAGCAACATGAATGAAGCTGGAGGAAATAAGTGAAATATGCTAGTCACAGGACAAATGTTGCATGAATCTGCTTATATGGGGTATCTAAAATAGTTAAACTCATAGAAACAGAGAGTAGAATGGTGGTTCCCAGGGGCTGGGGGAGGCTGTTAAATGAGTATAAAGTTTCAGTCAAGCAAGATGAATAAGCCCTAGAAATCTTCTGTACAACACTGTGTCTAAAGTTAATAATACCATATTGTGCACTTAAAATTTTGTTAAGAGGGTAGATTTCATGATAAATGTTTTTATCATAATAAAAAAATTTTAAGAATCACAACAAAGTACAAATTTTAAAAAACTGAAAAATATCTTAAAATACCACAAAATACAAAAAATTACTATAATACTTATATTTCTTTCTCCGTGTTTTTGGCTGCATTCTCTTTGATTGTATTTTCGTATGATGACAATTTTGTAACATAATTTTCTATGAAGACAATAGAATAATAATTCCATTTTTTCTCTAGCTTTTTCATACTAGGGAAAAAATTGTTTTATTAGAGATTAAAATGTATTTTAATTACTTTAAGCTTCATAACTTATTGTTGCTAATGTCAAGTAAATTTTTAAAATTTTTATCCTATCAAAAAACCTCTATTGCTTTCATGTAGGAACTATAAGATTTGGAAGCCAGATTTTAGCTCTGTAGATTTCAAACTTTGCTTCTCATCCACTGCCCACATACTTCTGGTGCCAGATACTGCAGGCATTGCAAATATTGATTCAATCTTGTCCCTGCACTGTCATGTCTATCCCCATGTAGGTTGGCACAGTAGACAGTAGAAGTACATCTAAAAGTCTTATGTATCATGGGATGTCTAGCAACAATTTAACCATATGCTTAAGTGACTCTCAACCACATAAATATGTCTCATTAACCTCAAAGTAAAAATGCATCTCCAACTTAATTTCTACTCAGTCAGTTACAAAACACTGGCTGCAGTTCCTCCAATGCTCCTCCACAGGGAGGAAATGCAGTAGAAGAAGGAGAAGTCAAAGCGAAGAAAGACTGGTCTTTAAAATATTTTACCTTTGGAAGTTTTACAAAGCATCCATGCAAGTAGAGTGGGCTTCGAGCTTAAGTTTCATTAGCTGCATGGTATATAGATAAAATGCAAAGTACAAGTCTGATTGAAATGGATCTTGTAGTTTTATACGTCCAGCATCCTTCTTGCCTTCTTTGGACAACAGAACTCCTCTTTCCAGGCAGTGAAACATTCTTGCACGTGATTTGAAGTGAACATGTGAACTTGGCATGGGCGATCCAAGTACGCACCGTTCCCTCGTTACAATGACTGGGTCGGGGATGGGCACTTGATGTGAGAAAGGGCAATTAGAGTCTTTTCTAGAGTTTGATACATGAATCTGGGAGAATGATGTACTTGCTACTTCTGCGACTGTGGGCTATAAGGTTAATATAAACTAGAACTAGATGTTAAGTGGTAGAAATGCTGAAAACTTTTTTTTGTGTGTGTATGTGACAGAGTCTCACTTTGTTGCCCAGGCTAGAGTGCCGTAGCATCAGCCTAGCTCACAGCAACCTCAAACTCCTGGGCTCAAGCAATCCTTCTGCCTCAGCCTCCCGAGTAGCTGGGACTACAG
>CAUYSK010029324.1:0-12767 GCA_963575035.1 Avahi laniger | reverse complement strand
TATTCTGCAGTTTCTTCTGGGCCTCTGCCAGCAGGCAGGACTTCAAGCTAGCAGATCTCCTCTGGCTGTGATGTGGGCCTGGAGGTTCCCTGTCCAGGATCACAGCCTGGGCTGGGTTCACAGCCTCCCTGTGAGAGGAAGTCTTCCCCTAAAGCATGCTGATCTGCTGCTGAGGGCACACACACCTCAGCAGGCTCATTCACAACTATTCCTTCTGTACCCCAGGGCAGTGTGATCGAGACCTGGGTGTACAGGATCTGGTCTGCAGGCCTGTCCCCTGGGCCCTGGAAATCAATCCCTGACCCTGCCAGGGAGAGGAATGCTGGTCTGAAGTCACCCACGGGGTACCCAAACTGGATCAATGTCTCTCTGCCTCAGGATTTGCCCCACTCTTCTGGAGTCATCAGGCAAACAGCACCTGGGAAGGCTGGAAGATAAGGAGCTCACAGTCCAAGTACCCCTTAGTCTGCTGTAGGGCCCTAAAAGGAAATGTCCTATTCCCTGAAAATGCCTCTGGGTTGTGGCTAAATTATCTCTCTCAGCAGCCGTGGGTAGGGAAGGGAAAGAGAAGAATGAAGCAATACAGTGCCTGCCTTTTGGCTTGGGTCCGTGGGTTGGGAAGTGCTCTGAAGGAGCTGGGAGCCTGGTGCCCTGTCCACAAGAGACTCACCACTCACTGGCAGCAGCTGTCTCTGGGCTGATATTGACAGGTCTCTCCAATCTCTCAGGAGCCTACCAGCAGTCCAAGATGCAAGGGAGGGAAAATTTAACTGCTCTACCTACCATTGTCACTGGTCTCCAAGCCTCTCGAGGGGCCTTTCTTCTTCCAGTTCTCCTCCGTAACTTCTTCCTGTGGAGTCTCCTGCAGTTTCAGGCACCCTTTCTGTTGATCCTCATCTGATCTATTTTTGTCTGCCTGTTTATTTTATTTTATTTTTTTTCTTCACTTTCTTCTAAAATCCGTCTTTCTTGCAGAGTCACTCTGATTGGCAGTTTTTCTCATCTGCCATCTTGTCGCTCCCTCTGATATTTAGTTTCAAAGGGATATAAAAAAGGGAATGGACAATTCTATCTCATGGAAGTGATCGAAATAGACTTCAAAGGGAAAATGACTTTAAAACTAAGACTTGATAAGGGAGACGTACTGAGCAAATCGATCAGGAAAGAGAGGGCATTTTAGGGAATTGGTGAAATTAAAATACATAAATACACACACACACACACACACACACACACACAGATAAAAAGCATAACATGTTTAAAAATAGCAAGTCCGTGAATACAGCTAGAGGAATTGAAGTTGTAAATAGGTTCTAGATGAGGATGGAGAGAAAATACAGAGGATCCTTGGTTTGCTGATTCTTGCCTGCTTTCATCAGCCGACTCAGCTCTGGGGGGTTCACCGGCAGAGGAGGAGATAGCAGGAAATTCTAAGGCAGAGGGTGGGTGTGAAGCTCTTTTTTTGAGTAGCGTATTTGATATTTTGAAATCCTCAATTTGATGAAGTTTGGCAAATCAAATGCTAATGTCAGGAGCTTGATGAACAGAGCCATCTGGTGAACATCGTGGTGGGATTGCTCTTCCCATCTTTCTAGGGAGGCTTCCTCCCCATTTTCTCTGCACTTCAGAAGTCCCACCTTTCAGTCGATCGTCCCTTAATTCTATATCGCACATTCTTTGCCCCTACACTGCCTCAGCCCCCACATCGTGCTTTGCATTTTAGATGACACTGTTTCCTCATTTTCCTTCTCTGGAATCTTTTTATATTTGCATTAATATACAATCATCTAGATTTATAAATAGCATTCACCCAGACCTCATGAACTATAGTTCAAACCATTACAAAGCAATGTGTGTAAAGAAATAGAAGCTCCAACTTATTGAGGAATTTCTCCCAAATCTGCATCTATCACAGGTGATAGATTAATTTAAAGTGAGAAGCTTAAATTTTGGCCTTTTCTGTAACCAATAGGGATGTTTGGCCCACTTTCAAAAAATATTCTCTGTTTCATTTCCCTGTATTACATGGCATTGTCTTTTCATCTGTTAACCCAGTACCTCCAGTCATGAACCATCCCGGATCTATCTGCCTTGAAAATGCTCCATTACCAGGCCCTTCATTTCATGAACCATCCCACCTCTGTAAGATTGCATTACCTCCTGAGAGGTGAGAAGGAATTTAATTCAACATTCATATTTAAATAGCTAGATAATTTTTAAAACAGGAAACAGGGCTGTAACTTTTCCTGTTCAGGGAATGCTTGCGTTTTTTACTTGACAGATCTCAAATTTGGGCAGGGAAGGCAAGGTGGATGCTCAAGCAGAGGGATGGGGAGAGAGAGAAAGAACCCAAATGATGAAATAATGAAGTATTATTTTAAAGGTTAGAAAGTTGATCAGTACCTCCAATGGAGCTATCTTTGGAAACATTCTTTAACTTAAAGACAGTAATCTAAAGACAGACATTCTAGATTCACCAAAAAGCAATAGAAATTATAATTTGTGGCTTTAGTTCATTTCTAGTCACATCACGCTTGGAAGTGACCTGACCACTCAGTTGACTCACTCATTTATGAATTTCATCAGCATCACTCATGGAGAACTATTAATAATCTAACAGTACGTGTGGAACAGAGAAATAATCAATATGAATATCTGTCATTCATTTAACAAACATTTATTAAGCTTCAAGGATGGACAAACAATATTTTAGATGTTGGGAATGCAGAGGTGGACAGGATACATGTAAAACGCTACAATCAATAATCAGTTACATTATAGTGAGCAGCCAAATAAGCCAAAAATATCACTGTTACCATTAACTTATGTAATGAAAGAAAGTCTAGAATGTGCTATAGGAGCATGTAGGAGGGATGTTTCATGTTCAAGCCTCAGAGGTCAGAGAAAGCACTCCACTTTTGGAGAATTTTAAAGAAGCTTGGTTTGAATCCTGGCCTCTGCTATTTATTATAAATGTAAATTGAGACAAATTACTTTACCTCTCTGTCAATTTATTCATCTATAAAGTAGGAACAATAAGAATACATATCTTGAAATATGGCTTAAGAATTAAATGAGTTAGTATGTATAATACTTAGAAGGGTTCTTGGCATCTGTAGTCAGTATGCAATAAGTGATACTTCTTTTTATTGTATTATTTTTATTATGTATGTACCTTAGAGTGAGAGGAGAGAGCTGTCCCTAAGCAAGATCCAGACTGTGAATCATTTACGTGTCTTGCTACAGTATTTGGAATTTACTATAAGACTATTAATGGAGAATTGTAAAGAAGATTTTTTTTTTTTTTACCGGGGAGGTAACATGATCCTCTTTGTAATACATTACTTCTTGCCTAGCTCCAAATAGGATCTTCTGCTTTAGTATTTGGGCTTTTTAGTGTGTATGTGTGTGTGTGTGAATTCATATAAAACCAAGTAAAGAAGTATAATGATTCTTGGGACCAAACATACACTTAACAGAACTAAAAATATGACCCTGATTCTCAATTCAGATTATCATAATGTGAGAAAAAAAAATTTGATTCCATCATAAGATATAATTTTGGAAAGTGATACATGTCTCTATCTTATTCTGTGTCACCGAAGGAAGAATTTGTAGAGGGACTCAATTTTGAGGTCCTGGCAAGCACAACCACGACACATGGTTCTTTTGTACCCTGCAGTATATTTCAGACTCTTCATTTTTCATAATTAGTATGTGGTGAATTTTAAGGACAAATGTGGGATAGAAGCCTGAAAATATGTTTCTCACCTCTCACATATCCACCGTGGTAGGAACTTTGCATGTTCTCCTCATTTTACAAACCCACAAACAGCTAACTGAATATAATCTAAGCACCAAATACAGCATCCAAGATGGCCTGCTAGTGCCAAAGTCACACTGCTCCTTCCTTCCATGCTCATTTTGTTCTGCTTTCTCTTGCCAGCTTATGACTTTCCTGTCTTTGGTCCAGCACCACCCATCCTCCTTCCACATTTCTTCCTATCTCAGCCCTCCTGCTATAATCTTTTCTTGACTTTTGGAATGCATTATTTCTTTTGTGTTCATTTATATAAAGTCAGTTAAAGAAACATGAATGCATCTTGTAAGAGCCAGGCTCTAAATGTCTTTAATTTTTCTTTATTCCATTTTGTTATCAGCATCAGTGCATTATGTTACCGCTACACTAAGATACAATTTTCCATCTCCGAAAAAGAGGCTTATTTTATTTTTTTTTCAAGATAACTGGTGGCTTTTTAAAAGTGAAAAAGACGGATTAAATGGAGGCAATCATACAGCTGGGTTTACAAGCATGAGTTACTCACAAAGACTGCAAATCACCACAGAACTTCTTTCTTTCCATCTGATATTTTCCTTGACTCAATTCCAAATACATATTAAATAATGGATTAACTGTTTCCAGGGTAAATGCTGATAATAATTATGTCACATAAAGCAGTCGTTTATGGGAGATAGGAATGTTAAATGCCACTAGACTGCGCCCTGGTTGGTTTTCAATTCACTTTCCAAGGTAAACCTGACACCTCTGTAAGTTTTTGATATTTATGCATTTTATCCATTTTCTCTTTGATGAACTAATAATATGGTATTAATTAGAAATGCACTGATGAAATCATATTTACATTTCAAAAAAAAGGTTCAGGAAACATTTACTGCTTACTCACGTGCTAGGCATATAATTTATAATTCAAAGCCTTTTATAGTTTAGTAATAGATTTTTGTGTATAAAAGAACAAATGTTATGTGAGATATAGGAATAGCAGCTTTCAGTAAACAAACTACTTGTTTCTCATTATGCATAATTTATTTGCTTGTATGTAGTTTTCATTTTATGTTTATATTATGAATAAAGGGAGTTTATAGTTTTTACTTAACTGTTCCATCTAAACAAACAAGCACTCAAAGCCACATTCAAAAGCAATTAATGCCAATGCTGCAATTTCCAGAGTTAGATATGTTTCTACTTTCAAATTTTTTAGTGACTATAAACCATAGTGTAATATCTTATGCCATTCTTTATACATTTGTCCATTTCGAATTTCATTGCTGCAGGTTCGCTAATGGCACATTATCTCAGATTTGCCTTGTCTGAAACAACATATCTTTGCTTTCATCTTTATAGGATATTTTCAGTGGGCATAGAAGTCAAGCTTTCACCACTCTAAATATGGCGTTCCATTTTCTTCTTGATTTTATGTTTCTGTTGATCTGTCATTCATAAGTCTCACTGTTTTTTTTAAGAAGCTTTTTTTAAGATTTTCTTTATTCAACAATTTGACTATAATGTGCTTTCTTTGTATGTTTTTTATTGTAAACTATGTGCTTGCAGTTTTATATATAAAATATATAGATACATACTTATACATGTGTATATGTATACCTTATATATAAAAGATAAATCTTATATGTACATATTTACATATAAATTCTTGTAGCTTATATTTATATATGAAATTTGTCTGGGAATTTCATAGCTATTGTATTAAAACTGTGTATTAATTTTGAAATAATTTATAATCTTTTATATGTTGAAGAATCTCTCTCCATTTATTTACATCTTCTTTAATTTCTTTTATTAGAGTTTTATAGTTTGCAGTTTACAAGTCCGGTACATGTTTTGTTAGACTTACACCTAAGCTTTTTTTTTTTTAGTGATTGTAAAAATTATTGAATTTTAGTTTTAGTCTCTGTACATTCATTTCTGTGACCCTGATAAATTTACTTATAAGTACTAAGGGGTTTTTATAGACTCCTTGGGATTTGCTATGAGATAATCATTTCCTTTGCAAATAGGAACATTTTCATTTCATCCTTTCCAATTTGTGTGCTTATATATTTTTTCTTGCCTTATTGCACTTGTTAGAACTTCCAGTAGTACCCTGTTCTGTTGAGTAACAATTGTGAGAAAGTACATTCTTGTCTTCTTTCCAATCATACAGACAAAGAACTCAGTCTTTCACAATTTGATATAATGGTAGCTCTAGGGTGTTTGTAGATGTTATATTGAAGAAGTTCCTTTCTATTCCTATTTTTCTAGAAATTTGTATCATATGTTTTCTATGCATCAACTATATAAGTATGTGATTTTTCTTATTTAGTCCTTTAATATGATGGATTATATTGATGATCCAATGCAATTTTGAGCCAGCCACATCCCTGAAATAAATTGCACTTAGTCATGATGTAATTCTTTTTACAAATTGATGAATTCTTTTTCTTTTTGAGACACGGTCTGCCTCTGTCACCCAGGCTGGAGTGCAGTGGTGTAATTATAGCTCACTGCAGCTGTAAACAATCAAGAACTTCTCCTACCTCAGCCTCCCCAGTAGATAGGACTTACATCTATAGTAATATCCTTTGTTCTTTTTTGAAATTGCTAATTTGTGTCTTTTTTATTCTCAATTTGGATAGAAGTTTGTTAATTTTATTAATCTATTCAAACAACTGGCTCTTTGTTGTATTGATTTTTCTCTATTGTTTTCTATTTTCAGTTTCATTGATGTCTGCTCTTTCTCATTTCTTTCCTTGTGCTTGATGGTGTTGTTTGCTCTTCTGTTTCTAAGTTCTTGAGGGAGGAGACAAAATTATTTGACTTTAAACATTTTCTTTTTCTGCTGTGCGAATCTAGTAGTATACATTTTCTTGTTTTAATATATTCCAAAAATGTTGATATGTTTTTATTTTCATTTTCATTCAGTTGTGGTTTTTTTTAATTTTTCTTGATAATTTCTGTTTGAAAATGTGTTTTTTATAAGTATGTTGTCTAATTCTTAAGTGTTTGGGTATTTCCTTTTTATCTTTCTAGTTTTGATTTCTAGTTTAATTTCATTTTTATCAGAGAACAATATGTATGATTCTAATTAGTCCATTGAAGTTTGTTTTATGGTTATCATGGTGTACATTTCATGGATACATGGAAAGAATGTGTATTTCACCATTGTTGGATGTAGTGTTCTATTAATGTCAACTAGATCCTATTTTTGTTGATAGTTTATGGTATTGTTGAGATTCTCTATATTTTCATTGATTTTTTGTTCAACAAGTTTATTCACTGCTGAGAAAGGCATACCGGTTTCCTCAACTATAATTGTGGATTTTTCAATTTCTACTTTTGCTTTTATCAGTTTTGGTTTCACATATTTTGCAGTTCTGTTGTTTGGTCCATAAACATTGAGAAATTGCTATGCATTCTTGGTATACAGACCCTTTTATCATTACATGCTATTCTTCTGTTATGGTTATTTTCTTTGCTATAAAGTTTACTCTATCTAATATAACTATATGAACTCCTGAATTTTCAAATTATTGTTTGCATTATATATATTTTTTCCAGTGATACCCCCCAGCTGCAAAAAAGTTATTTCATGTAAACATAGTGGAAAGTAAGCATAAAAATGTTGAATGACAACTGTTTCATTGGCCATTCTACATTTCCTCTGGTAATACCTAGGCTCTAAAATGTTAAATTGCATATGAATAGATTTACATTAATAAGATCTAACTCAGGAAGGAGTTAGGAGGAATGTTAGCTATTGGGAATTGGCAAAAAAAAAAATCTCACTTTTAAAATGAGCAGAACTATAAGTCATTAATCTTTTATTTTACTTCAATAAGCAAGACATATACAGCCTTTATTGATATTTGAATTAACAGGATGACTCAACTTGCATAGTTATTCAAATAAAGAGAATATAATAAGAAAATGTTTCTCTTGTTTATTTTCACTACTCTAAGAAAGACCAAAACAAGATTTATTAATTTGGCTTATCACATGGTGCCATTATTTCAAAACACATAGACAAACAAAAAGCCAAATGAAAGACTTTAAAAATGCCTCCCTATATTCTGTAGTAAAGCATTTTCTCAAAATCATAACAAGTGATTAAGATATTATTATTATATGATAACATCCAAATTTTACATATTTACTTTCTATTAGTAGTAACAGCTAGTAGTATTATTGTTCAACTATCATTTGAATCACATTTTTTCCAGAGAAATTTTGATCTATTTGAAGATAAGAGTAAGTATAATAATTCCCACTCAAATATTCTCACTTAATATTTTCATTATATTTTTGTTTCTCTAGACTTACTACCACTATTCATATTATAAACAATATCTAGTATACTAAGTAATGCATGATAACTGCTCAAAATATACTTTTAAATAGACAAATGAAAATGTAAAGAAATTTGAACGAATCAATCAATATTTTTCTTAAAGAAAAGAAGAGAAGTCTCCCCAGGACATTAACTCACATGGAAACTTTTTTCTTGTCATAATGAAGAAAATACGTAAAATAAAGTAACTGCCTTCATTTTATAAAATTTAAGATTAGTTTTTACTGGTACTTCATGCATTATTCGATTGATAGCATGTTTATGTAATTATCCTGTTGATTTTATTATTTAGTATTTATACTTAAAGCCTTATTGTTTTGTTTTGTTATTTTTATAAAGAATTTGAATCAGCTTCAATACAGTGTGAAGCAGCTCTGCTGAACATTTCTTCCAGGGCCTGCCAAGAAAAATAGCACTTTAAGGGAACAGAAGAATTGCTGCTATCAGGCACCTGTGATGAGTCAATCACTGAAGATAAACACTGAATTTGTGTTTGTTCATCTTTGCAGCCAAGGCAAAAAGGAAAAATGTTTTTCTCCCAAGGTTGCCTGCATGCACATTTTCTTGGCTCAAACCTGAATGGAGACTTTAACATGTGGTTTCTTACGTTAGGGTCATTGAAGAACATAATGGGTAAGGTCTTCACACAATCTTATAAAACATGGACATTGTTCAGCTATAAAAGGTGCAGTTCTAACATTAAAAGTAATTCAATGAAGACCTTTCTGTAAGGTGCTGAGATCATGAAATCCAAATATGTTACTTCCTAAAAACCTAACTTTAAACAGGTAGAACTTAAAGAATCTGGAGGAAGAGATAATTAACCTGTCCAAATGACAGCCTCTCTCAAATATTGGATGTCTCAAATTATGAGCCTTTGGCAAGAACTGCATTGCTGTCAGCTTAGAGGTCCTGAGTTCCTAATATTTGTTTTGTTAATTAAAGATGGGCTCCTCCTCTTTGGTTAGTTGATGTCTGGCCAAAAAGAAAAAAAAAGGTATCATCTCATTCATACACACACACAAAAAGTTCATATAAAGCATGTAGATTCCAATATCATGCATTTGACAAAATGTCTCTTACAAAATCAATTCCAAATGGTAGCTGGATAAAATGATAATACCTCAGTTTTTTTAATATTTTAGTTGTTTGTGTTATTTTCTTCTTTGTATCCCACTTCCATGCATTCTTAAACTAAATTCTTGAAGGAAAGAGATTATTTTACTCATCTTTGCCTTTTTTAGTAATGAGTAGAGACACCTTATCATTATGTATTACACATTCAGCAAATACAATTTAATCTGACTCAATTGTCCATTCCATTGCTAGGTATCATGCAGCAGTATACAATTATTGTAGTGTTCATATAATTGATTCTATTTTATTTTTTAAAACAATAATTACCCCAAAGTTATGCTAGACTAATTTCACTTCCTATTTTTGAGAGATGAAAGGAATGTAATAATAAATTTAAGCAGAGTAATTGAAAATATTTTAAAAATATTCTTATGTAATATACAGTTAAATAAGTTTGAAATATGTTAACATTTTAGAGAATGTTACTAGGGAAATAGTAGTAAATAAGATAAATGTATTTCGTAATTTTATGAAAATAAAAATCTAGTGAGGGAAATGTATGCTCAATAATTTACCAAGTGTGTTACACATTAAGAACTAAGAAATTTAAAGAACATGGTACAGTAGGAACATGTAACAATATGCTTTAATCTATATTAAGAATTCGAAAAAGACTCTTAGAAAGTATTGCTTGATGTGAGATTTGAAGAACTGAGTATGAGTTAGCCAGAAAATGGAAGAGTGAATAAGAGAAAATATTACAGGAAGAAAACAATATGTGAAAATGTCTATATTTGAAGGAGAGCATTGTATGTTTCAGTTAAAAAATCCAAAATGGCTGAGGCTTAGCAAATGAGAGGCAGAATGAGGACACTGAGAACAAGTTTAAGATTTCAGAATGTGTTGGGAGCTGAAACAAAAACTTTTCACAACTTTGTACCGTTACTCCTACTATGCTATTTCAGGGGTTGGATATCTGAGTGTTATATTTTCCAGAAACCCTGCAGCAAGGATCTGGATCATATCCATCACTGTGTAGCAATTGTGTAAATTTTGAAAGGTGGAAGTGAAACAGAAGCCATTATTATTTTCCTTCCAGCAGACATGTGGATTTTGTCCGAGGTGAGATTTCACAGTAGCCTTGTGGGCTTTCATTCCACTCATCCATTTTGATATTGGAGTAACTATGATCATTGCTGGCAGTTTCCTGTGCTTTCTGTAACTTCTTGATTCCCTAAAATGTAGTAGACTCTTGATTTATGTATAATCTTCCCTCTCTTTAATTTCATAGAGAGTTGGTTAATTACATAATTTACTGAATTAAATTACATTCTGCTCTCCTAACTAAATTCTGTTTGATATAATATTTGGTATAAGAAATGGTATGGGGAGTGGTGGAGTGCATGGTATAAAAATAAAATAAAATTTAATACATGTAACATTGGCTTATCATTTGGGGTAAGACAATGAAAAATTAAATATAACAAGCTAGAGGGATGGAGAATTCTGAGAATCTATGAAAGAAATTTGGTAAATGAATTAACTTCAATAACTGATGATAGGATAACATTCTTATTAATTCTGCAACTCTATGGAAAGTAGTTAGAAGGAATCCAGATTATAGTGTGCATAGAATGACATTTGCTGCATTAACAAAAGTGCTATAATAAGTCAAGAATTGGAAGATTTCAGGCATAAATGAAAAATAATGGAGAAAGTCTAGAAATGGTATGCCTTAGAGTATTGGAAAAGCTAATTTTAAAATTTCAGTAGTAAAGAAAAATCTAGAAAAATCTTCAGTGATAAAACTTCCAATAAGATTTCTCATTATAAAATGACCAAACCTAACACCAAATAAGATAGTGAGGGTTTTATCTTCACAACAAAATGAATTGTTTCAGACATCCTCAAAATAGCCAGCATTTAATTTGAGAGAAGGTATCAAGTGAGAATGGAAGCAAAGAAGTGAATCAGGCTTGGAATTACGCATAACAAAGTCCTTAGACAAAGTAACTGGTATGTGAAAAAAGTAGATTAATGCCAACCAAGTTTTTTTTTTTTTTACCTTATTATCTTCTTTAGAGAAAGTTTTAGGTTTACAGTAAAATTGCAAGGGAGATAACAGAGATACACCCTACTCACACACATACATATAGTCCCCCAATGTCAACATCTCCCACCAGAGTCGTAAATTTGTTACAATTGACAAATATACATTGACACATCATTATCACCCAGAGTTCATAGTTTATATTAGGGTTCAGTCTCGGTGTTTTATATTCTTGGGTTTGGACAAATATATAATGACATGTATCCACCATTGCATACTATCATAAAGAATATTTTGACTGTCTAAAAAATCCTCTGTGCTCTACCTATTCCTCCCTCCTCCCAACCCCTGACAACCATTGATTTTTTTTCACTCTCTCCATACTTTTGCCTTTTCCAAAATGTCATATAGTTGTAATCATAAAGTATGTAGCCTTTTCAGATTGGCTTCTCTCAGTTGATAACATACATTTAATTTTTCTCCACATTCAGCTAAGTTATTAAGAGAAATATATTGCCAATGAAACTATGAATCTGTTCTTAGAAACTTTGTTCAAGTCTTAAACTGTCATCAGAAACTCTAAACTTTTTTTCCATTTGAAAGCAATGTAAAAAGTCTCTTCAGCCTCAACAAAGATGTTTTCCCAGCACCCACCAGTGATGTACCTATAAAGAATAATGGACCAGAAAAAGCCTTCCAAAAAATAGATCTAGTACCCAGGAGACAAGGGAAATGTTTCTTCCCAGACATGAAGATCATTATTTAATTAAATTATTTTCCCTTATTCAAGGTAAAAGATCTTAACAAGGCCTAACCCTCAGGATGTTTCCCATTCTTCCCATTTTATGTGGAAGTTACTACTGGTGTTTCTATGTCCCAGCTTCAGTATGTAATAAAGAGTATGTGTGTTAGGGATGGGGCTAACTTTTCTTTTTTGTGCGTTGGTTCCTGTACCTGGAAGAGCTATTACTGAATCTCATAGAGAGGGTTGTTCATCATCTGGATGACTGATCATCTGAACTTTGAGTTAAACATTGTGACCGGCAGTATTGCTCGGGAGGCATCAAGTGCTTTAGTGTGTGAGAATGAGTAAATGCATATTTGATGAAGAGTAAAGTGGACTGTAGCAGAGACACTTGTAAGTGTCACAAAATCTTTATCTTCTTCCTCCAGCCTACAAAATTAGATTTTGCTTTCAGGGATTTTTTTGTATCAAGGTTTGGGAATGTCACTGCATTCATGGATTTTAGTCAATGGAATGTGAGGGGATATATGTTCATGACTTCTAGGTCAGATCTATGAAAATCTCCAATACATGATCTCTCATTCTCACTCTTTATTCCGTACCTATCAATGCATTTCCCTATGTGGTTGTATAGAATGGTGGAGCCACAGGATGCCAAGAATGTGGGTCTCTGAATCACCACTTTAAAGATAGCCATACAGGAGTTTCGTGTGAGCAGAATTACTGGCACTGGACTGCTAAATGAGCATTA